>SDVV010034425.1:0-11175 GCA_016164225.1 Gammarus roeselii
AGCGCAGTAGTGGACCGGGGTATCTTAGAGACGTTTGTTCTGTGAACCATGATCTCCTGATTCCCATCAGCAATGTTTTATAATGGACTAAAACTTGGAGCAATACAGTGATTATTGCACACATTTATATCAGCAGAGATGGTGTTTACCTCAACGTTAAGATGTTCCACTCCTCACGAGATAACAATGACTGCGCAAGCTTCATACAGCAACACAATGCGCATAGCAGACGTGCATTAATTGATGACGCAAACGTCTCGCTAAGCCATGCGTTCCACAAGTTACCCGGTGCTGTTTGTGTGCATATTAATTTAGGTTGTTAATTGCTCTAATATTGATAATCGCGTCAGGAATTTCGCCGATCAGTGAGTTAGTGATGAGAGTTCGTGCACAGACACTGCAGTGGGATAATTGGGAGGCCTCTCGCTTACATGTCGTGAGTGTCTGTTAGTGAGCTCGACCAGTCTGATGCCGTCGTGTGACTTCACCTGTTGACTTGTGGGCTCAACCCTTCTCATGTTGTCGTGTGACTTCACCTGTTGACTAGTGGGCTCAATCAGACTTATGTCGTGTGATTTCACCTGTTGACTAGTGGGCTCAATCAGACTGATGTCGTGTGATTTCACCTGTTGACTAGTGGGCTCAATCAGTATCATGTTGTCGTGTGACTTCACCTGTTGACTAGTGGGCTCAATCAGTCTGATGCTGTCGTGCGACTTCACCTGTTGACTAGTGGGCTCAACCAGTCTGATGCTGTCATGTGATTTCACCTGTTAATTAGTGGGCTCAATCAGTCTGATGCTGTCGCGTGACTTCACCTGTTGACTGGTGGGCTCAACTAGTCTGACGCTGTCGTGTAATTTTACCTGATGATTAGTAGGCTCAATCAGTCTGATGCTGTCGTGTGATTTCACTTGTTGACTAGTGGGCTCAACCAGTCTCATGTTTTCGTGTGACTTCACCTGTTGACTAGTGGGCTCAATCAGTCTGATGCTGTCGTGTGACTTCACCTGTTGACTAGTGGGCTCAACCAGTCTGATGCTGTCGTGTGATTTCACCTGTTGATTAGTGGACTCAATCAGTCTGATGCTGTCGTGTGACTTCACCGGTTGACTAATGGGCTCAAGCAGTCAGATGCTGTCGTGTGACTTCACCTGTTGAGTAGTGGGCTCAACCAGTCTGATGCTGTCGTGTGATTTCACCTGTTGATTAGTGGGCTCAATCAGTCTGATGCTGTCGTGTGACTTCACTTGTTGACTAGTGGGCTCAACCAGTCTCATGTTGTCGTGTGACTTCGCCTGTTGACTAGTGGGCTCAACCAGTCTCATGTAGTCGTGTGACTTCGCCTGTTGACTAGTGGGCTCTACCAGTCTCATGTTGTCGTGTGACTTCACCTGTTGACTAGTGGGCTCAATCAATCTGATGCTGTCGTGCGACTTCACCTGTTGACTAGTGGGCTCAATCAGTCTGATGCTGTCGTGTGACTTCACCTGTTGACTAGTGGGCTCAACCAGTCCGACGCTGTCGTGTGACTTCACCTGTTGATGAAGAAGTGGTTGAGGTGGAGTGGCCAGCAACAGTTCTAACGCTGCAGCGATTGTTAAGTCATGTTTGCCAAATTAATTGATGAGCGTCAGGAAACCAAGAGTATTTGATATGAAGGATTCGATGCACATGCCAGAACATAATCCTTTCTAGAACCTTGGTCCCATTTCCAGGACTCTTTACATATAAAATGAACACAATAAGTCGTTTTGTTGACAATTATTTTTACTGTCGCTTTTCAAACAGAAGTACAATTTCCAATAAGTATCAACACTATTTCACGTCAGGTCTCTCATTTAATTATTTATATTCCCATTGAAGAAGAGATGAGTTATTCGAGTTCTGAAATTATAACAATAAGGGAAAATATGTGCATAATAAAAAAAATGTGGTGAATGGCCGCCATGGATCTAAGTTGGAATTTCGAACCATACAATTTCGAACGCCTGTTCTACCGTGCAGAAGGGTATCTTCTAGGTACTGAGCAATGGATAAATGAACGATTGTATATGTTAAATATTTTTTTAATTTATCATTTAGAAGCGTCCAATTTTCAATAACTATATTAATTTGAAGTATATGTAATTGATTATGATAAAATGAACATTTTATTTCAATTGCAATTGAATTGCACGATAAGAGTCGCCGATATAATCAGTTGGTACGTATATTTACGAGAAATGATATAATCAACGTTGCTTTATGCGAGACAGCAGCTAAATAGTTGCGGTGAATAATGGTCGGTTTCAACTGAAAACGAGGCGACTAATTTTATCAGTCTGTCGAAGTACGGTAATTTTTCAAAGTTATTTCTAACCATTTATGGTTAACACACTAAGTAATGCCGCTCAGAGGAACCTGTAGAGGCTTATTTGTACAGAAGTAACGGTGTCAAATATTAATTTCTAAGCACTTATGGTCGCCACACTAAGTAAAGCTGCTCATAGGAAAACGTAGAGGCTTACTTTTAAAGAAGAAACGGTGTCAAATCGTTATTTCTAACCACTTATGGTCGCCACACTAAGTAATGCCGCTTATAGGAACCCGTAGAGGCTTACTTGTAAAGAAGTAACGGTGTCAAATAATTATTTCTAATCACTTATGGGCGCCACACTAAGTAAAGCCACTCATAGGAACACGTAGAGGCTTACTTGTAGAGAAGTAACGGTGTCAAATAGTTATTTCTAACCCCTTATGGTCGCCACACTTAGTAATGCCGCTCATAGGAACACGTAGAGGCTTACTTGTAAAGAAGTAACGGTGTCAAATAGTTATTTCTAACCACTTATGGTCGCCGCACTAAGTAATGCCGATCATAGGAACCTGTAGAGGCTTACTTGTAAAGAAGTAACGGTGTCAAATAATTATTTCTAACCACTTATGGTTGCCACACCAAATAATGCCGCTCCTAGAAACACGTAGAGGATTACCTGTAAAGAAGTAACGGTGTCAAATAGTTATTTTTAACCACTTCTGGTCACCACACTAAGTAATGCCACTCATAGGAACCCGTAGAGAATTACCTGTTAAGAAGTAACGGTATCAAATAGTTATTTCTAACCACTTATGGTCGCCACACTAAGTAATGCCGCTCATAGGAACCTGTAGAGGCTTACTTGTAAAGAAGTAACGCTGTCAAATTTGACTGACCAAAACATGCTTAACTTGTCAAAAAAAATCTTCTGGCCATGCCTTTGAAAGAGGAACACGTGATCAAACGCTGGGTTAGGTACTTTAAATTTTGAGCTCCTTGACGTCATAAGAAATGTGAACCACATTTAGACGTAATCGACCGCAAGATTGTTTCCAATGAACAGACAAAATTAATGGTTTTATTTGGTATTAACAAAATATTGCTGATATTGCCCTGTTAATGGTAAGATTTTATGATCAGCACCATAGGGGGGCACGTATGCAAGATCAGCACTCTATGGTGGCACGTATGCAAGATCAGCACCCTAGGTTAGCACGTATGCAAGATCAGCACCCTAGGGGCGCACGTATGCTAAATCAGCACCCTAGGTGGCACGTATGCAAGATCAGCACCCTAGGGTGGTACATATGCAAGATGAGCACCCTAGGGTGGCACGTATGCAAGATCGGCACCCTAGGATGGCACGTGTGCAAGATCAGCACCCTAGGGTGGCACGTATTCAAGATCGGCACCCTAGGGTAGCACGTATGGAAGATCAGCACCCTAGAGTGGCACGTATCTAAGACCAGCACCCTAGGGTAGCACGTATGCAAGATCAGCACCCTAGGGTGGTACATATGCAAGATGAGCACCCTAGGGTGGCGCTTATGCAAGATCGGCACCCTAGGGTGGCACGTGTGCAAGATCGACACCCTAGGGTGGCACGTATGCAAGATCAGCACCCTAGGGTAGCACGTATGCAAGATCAGCACCCTAGAGTGGCACGTATGCAAGATCTGCACCCTAGGGTGGTACATATGCAAGATGAGCACCCTAGGGTGGTACATATGCAAGATTAGCACCCTAGGGTGGCACGTATGCAAGATCAGCACCCTAGGGTGGCACCTATGCAAGATCGGCACCCTAGGGTGGCACGTATGCAAGATCAGCACCCTAGGGGGGCACGTATGCAAGATTCATGTCACCAGCATCAATTTCCAGATAATTATTGTGTAGAACTCAACGATTGCCAAACTCGATCATTTTGTTGATGAATTACAGGACACACCGGGCCAGTCTATACAATGATACTTTTGTATCACTTAGAACTTTTAGTCAACCTCCTTCCCTTTTCAATCCATGGTTACGTACGAATACCGTTGTACAAGCTTCGTTTGAACGTGCGGACCCGTTGAACATTCGTTTGAACGTGAGAACATTAATGTATATTGCTAATTACATTAAAACAATAATATTCGTTCCTATCGGTTCCCGATGAGTGCAATCCCATTGGTTAGGCGAGGTTATAAGGCACCATAAATTAAGCAAATACGACACTCTTAAGGATCTCACTATAACTTCCCTGCAGTAATATGAGTATTCTGTATGAATATGGAAGCAGCCGCATCCTCCTGAGTATCTGCACATGCATTCATTCACACATGCACGCACAAGTACAATCTTTCTGCACGGATGGGGAAGAAAAGCTCATGTAGTTATTTCACTGATGGTACATTTTAGCTATGCCTTCTATTTCTAATTATAGTTGGTTTCTCATAATGTAAAAATGATTTCCTGAGTAAAAATATAATATGCTTAATTGAATATAACTATTTACCAGGTCGTGGAATCCAATTTTTACACTACAACAAACATTGCCTACAACCAAACCGTTGATCTCAAGCATTACTCCAAAGATGATCTATTTTAATTAAGAATTGTTTATTTGAGGACGCAACACACTATTTAACTGGCAAATTCAAATTTTGAATAGATTGCCAGTTTGTTTATACATTTGAAAATTTTCCTCTTCAATTTCGGTAGGTGTATCGGAAAAAATATTCGACGTAGAAAGAACATCATAACAACTTCATTCCTTCTTCTCAGATGAATACCGTAGACTGCTGTGATGTCTATACTAGATCTGAAGACCTACACATAGAAAGGTGTGAATGTGCTGTAGCTCCCCCTGCAATATATATGCCCGTGCCATCAAGAACAGTCTCTTTATAAATCTGAATGAAAAAATTGCAATCAAGATTGCCGTCATTACATTGGGGAGATGCCATTTGTCGATGCCGTTTGAGTGGACAAGATTTAGGGAAATGGAATTTAACAGCCAGCTTGCAAAATTCGATCAGAGAAATTATATAATTTCTTTCAGATAAATTATGGTTTAGGAAAACAATAATTTCGTATAGGGAAGTTTTGGATAGCGGCCAGTTTTGGCAAAAGTTCATGTTAATCGCAGTAGAGAAATTCTTCCTAGAGAAGTTGTATGTGAATGAGTGTGATCACTTTCACAGACGTCGTATTAAAGAGCAGAAGTAGGAAAAGAGGACGTTAAATAAATCAATGGACGTACGTATTGGAATGTAGCATAAATTCGTTATTTTATTATCCGGATGGCAACTTTAGGGCTGTCACGTTCATGTAACGCATTCAAATGAGTCAAGCTGATCATTTGACAATGCTGCATTGCCTTTAATTGTCAGAAGAAATGTCTTGATTACGGACAAATAATCTAGCTGCCTAACAAATTACTCAGTTGGCTAACATTGGAGACCAACATGAAGTCACCCAACTAACGAATAATTTATTTTGATTACCTTGTTTTCTGTTCGTACAAAGCAAATTTTAGATTTAAAAATTATATTCTCTATTTGAGATAAGCTTCAGACGCCTTATTGCTGTCCTTGCATAATGATCAGCAGGTATGGCACTCCTCTTCCACTTTTATATACAAGGGCCCGTTGTGAAACCTTCGTGAAAGCTGCTTTCAACTATTTTTAAAATGGGTTGTAAATTACAAAATTTGATTGACCGATTATATAAGTGAGTACTGGATTCAATATATTCTCTGCAAAGGTAGAGGCAGCAGTAGGTCAAAATTGTCCAGCCTGCGTTGAGGTCATGGTATGATTCTTGTCCTCTAAGTCTATCCGAACAACTATTGCGGCGGCAGTTAAGAATGTGTGCATTACCACCGGGATTATTTGTGTTACTGTTTATGAGACGGTATGGCATTAGAGGTAGGCTATTTAGATTAGAACATTAGCAGGGCAACATAGAATGGAGGGTCATAACCAGTTTCTGTTTCGTAACATACTTTGTTGGTGTAAGACACCAAGCTCGAAAGTATTCATGGCACAGGATAACTACGGCGCTATTTCTGAAGCATTATCGAGAATTAATTGGACTTTTGAATTTGTTTACCTGGGCGTTTGTGAGGCATATAGTATGTTCCTCACAATATTGAGGAGTCTGATAGACTTACAGGTGCCTCATGCTGGAGACTTGCCTAGGGTATCATGGTCGGTGAGATTTCCCCCCGGGTTGAAGGTGAGGAGAGCAATGCTTGAGATGAGTACGAGATTTCAAAAAGGAGGTTTGGCAGAAATGATCAAAATTCTTTGGAGTCACTAGCTGTCTTTCTTTATCTCAACTGTCAGTTTCGAAATCATGCTTTGTTCAGCCGATCTCAGTACAAGGAATACCTTAGGCAACTGTATTACCACTCCCCAAAGCCGTTCCATGCTTATATACGAAGGAACAAGAAAGGTCGTTTTGGGGTTAGACCACTTTGTAATGCAGGTGGACAGCTGGTTTGCGATCCACTGGAGATAACTGATCTTCTGTCATCTGTCTTCTCTGACGTGTATAGAGAGGAAGTTTCTCACAATCCTGCTCCTTTCCAGTTATTTGATGGCAAAATGAGCGAGTTTGCCATGAGGTCTCGGAATGTCCAGAACGTTCTGGCGGGGCTCAATTTTAGTTCACACTCCTTCAGCAACTTTGGATGGACTCCATCCAAAGTTGCTGAAGGAGAGTACTGTGCAACTGACACAGCTTCTCTTTATATCTTCAACATTTGTCTGCAGAGTGGAATGCTCCCTGATGCATGGAAGAGTTCATTGGTGATTCCAATTTTTAGAAGTAAATCTAGATATGAACCCCTCAACTATCGTCCAGTTAGCCTTACCTCTGTTTGCTGCAAATTGATGGAGAAAATTGTTGCTGCTGAGCTGGTGGACTATTTTGAGTCTTACCAGCTCCTTTCTTCCAGACAGTTTGTATTTAGGAAGGCTAGATCAACAGAGGATCAGATGTTGCTGGTCTATTCGGATGTGTTTAAGTCTGTTGATGCTGGTTTGGTGGTAGATATGGCCATGTTTGATTTTTCGAAGGCATTTGATGTTTTTCCCATCCCATTTTGCTTCTGAAGTTGAAGGCACTTGGAGTTTCTGAGGTTGTGTTGAGGTGGATCAGTAGTTTTTTTCCTTCTCGAATCGTGTGTGTTAACGTTGATGGAGTGAATATTGAGCCAAGGAATGTTCTGAGTGGGGCTCCACAGGGTTCAGTTCTGGGTCCAGTCCTCTTTCTCATATGTGTTAATTTTTTGACGGATGGCCTCGTATATAAGTTTGGCGCATTTGCTGATGATTATAAAATTTATTTGTCTATCCAGCATCATGATGTTGTTGGTGGTGTGTCTGCTTTGCAGGGAGACCTTGACAAAATATTTATGACTGCATCATCATAAAATTTGTCATTGAACCCTAGCAAGTGTGTTGTTTTACGTTTCAGAAGACGTTTTGCTGGTGTGATTGGTCCCGGTGCAAAGCCTGTTTACACTCATGGGGGTGCTTGTTTGGAGTTTGTCCAAGTTCATCGTGATCTTAAGTTTCATGGTCACGTCAGAGAAGTTGTGAGACGAGCTGCTTGTCTTCGTAGGGATTTTCTTTGGTCGACAGTTAATAGAGGCCCAAATTTTATGGTCACACTCTTTGTGGCACATGTCAGGCCCGTTCTTGATTACTGTTCCTGTGTGTAGAATCTTGGTTATGTCCAGGATGTGAAGCTGCTTGAGTCTGTTCAGAGGAGGTGGACCAAGCAGGTGCGTGGTCTGTCTGAAATGTCCTACCATGACAGGCTGATGGCTCTCAATTTGTTTTCAATCAAGGGCAATTTACTGAGAAATGACCTCATAAAATTTGGAGAGTTCTGTGTTGTGACATGGAGGGTTTTGATTTGTCCATTCTGTTCCGAAGGTCGCTGGATGGTAGGACGCGGGGATATCAGCACAAACTCTTGATGCCCCGCTACTCTGTGGATTTGGCAAGGAGGTTTTTTAATGTTTGATGCATTAGGATATGGAATGAGCTGCCTGCTGCAGTTGTCGAGTCTGCTAATAATTCTGCTTTCAAGGTGTTGTTGGCTGAGTTTATGGGAAATAGGTTGTTTGAGTGCTCGGGTGGCTAGTCTATGGTGTGATTCGACCTGTTGCCTGTTTTTTTTTTATATATGTATACGTGTACATGTATTTGCTTTCATGGTTGTCTGCGGAGTTGTAGTTGTGCTTTGAGGTTTCATGCGAGTGTCTTTGGGTTTGTTCTCTGGAAGCCAATGGGGCGCATCCCTTCCAGCATCATCCCGTTGTTGTTCTGAGGAGTCTTAGTAGGTGCTAGCGCGCATGACTGTGCTGGCCTCTCCTGGCTCAGTGCACCAGACGACTGGGTATGCTGAGTCCTTGAAAGGGGGCTTGCATAGGTAAGAAACAAAGGTAAGAAACCTAAATGACGTTTTCACTAGCTAAAAATATTTGCAAGCGGCATCGTTACATTTCGTTTGTTATTTCCACCTCACAGAATTATTTTGCCTATTATAGCCTTAATTGCTTAGCCAGCATGGCTACTGCTACCGTGGATGCTTGTGAAATATGTGCGAACTCTTTCAACTCGGACTTTTACCGATCGCTGTCACTCCCTTGCGGCCACGACTTTTGCCATCTTTGTCTCTTCCGAATGAAAGCGAGGGGCATGCACAGCTGCCCAACTTGCCGCCGCGACTGGGCGGAACTTGAAGTTCCGGCCTTGCCTGGAATGGAGGCCCTCGCTGCTACTCTGCAGGCGGACGATAAAGACGAAGGGGTTCTTCCTAAGATAAAAGGCCAGTTTGAGCGCTGTGAGAAACACTCGAAGCCTTACGAGTACTGGGCCAAGGACATAAAAGAGTTTTACTGCACGAGATGCGCGGCGGAGAACCGCCATGTCGTAATTGAACTCATTGAGGACGTCCTACCACAAATCAAAGCAACCCTCGAAAAAGACATTCCCAAAGAGGAGGAGAAAATCCAGAAAAACATTCTGTCGCTGGATGAGAGGCACGCAGAGCTCGTGAGGAATAGGAACATCATTCAAAATTTCATGAAAGCCGTCCAGATTGTCGATGACCGCTTTAAACTTGAAATAGAAGGGATTGCAGGCACCAGATCAAAAGCACTGGACGCTACTGCTATGCTGACCAAACTGGAAGGAAAATTGAACAATTTTCAAACTACAGCTGATATCCACGTGGCCGTGGAGTGTAAGTCCATTTTGAAGAAAGTTGCCGCATCTTCCAGCGTTCCAGCTTCCAGCCTTTCACAGACGCTGCTGTTCAACATTGCTCGCAATTACCTGGTGAGTTACAGTTGATCACTGGATGCCGTGTTGATTTTAATTACAGTGTAAGCTATGATTAGATATCAATTTGCGTTCATAGTTAAAGCATAGTCATTACAATTTTCTTATTGCTATGTACTGCAATGTGCATTATTAGAAGGCTAGTACACCATTGAAAATGAATGACGTTCGTAAATGATGAACATAACTGACGTGGTTGTGTGCGTAATGCGAGGTTAAGCACCCATTCAGTGTAATGGTGGTACCACAGGGGGCCGTTCTGTTCTATGCTTCAACTCTTATAATCACGTTTCTGTCTTTGAGCATTTTGCTCTGCATTGTGTACTCTAAATTAATCAATATGTTCCAAGAATCACGTGGCTATACGAGGAAATGGAGGTTAAGCGGACATTAGCTGCATGTAACGATGATACCTAAAGATACCTGTCTGTTTTTTTTAATAATCACGCTCCTGTCTACGAGCATTTTACTTCACATTTTGCAATCTAAATCGAACCAAAGTTTTTCAAGATTAAATAACCTCAAATCTATTTCTAAATGGATTTGAATCTGCTTATTTTGACTTCGAGTTTTTCTTCTACGTACGCCTGTGAGCATTTATCATCTGTTTTAATGCCAATGATATTTATGTATGAAGGCAATTAAGGGACCGACATCTACCATTCTTCGCCATCATTTATTTTGATTGATTGGAAAATGTTTGGTTAACAGCGGGTCATAACGGAGTGGTAATGTGAAAGTTTATTTTGGAAAAAAAATTGAAGGAGTCATAAGTTCTATGTTTTGAAAACGTTATATTTTCAGGAGGGCCATAATAGAGACGGTCATATCATGAACACTAAAACACCCCCGCTCCCTATTTTAATCTGTTTCAGAACTGATACACGTTGAGACTGGATCTCAGCCTCTTTTCAGTGTGACTAATATCATGTAAATGAACCAGGTGATGAATTAGAGGGATATCAAAATACACAGATGCTATGGACTTAATTATCTTCAGCGTGAGCTGTTCTGAAGAACACCATTGATACTCTTATACACTCCTACATCCCACCAATCAATGGACTTTGTTCAAAGAACATTATCTAATTCTCTATTCTCCTTTGTTGTTCTGTATGTCTATAGGAAAAATCTTTGCATTGAACTATTGATTTGTAGAGACTTTGCATCGAACTATTGATTTGTAGAGACTTTGCATCGATTTGTAGACTCTGCATTGAACTATTCATTAGTTGAGACTCGGCATTGAACTATTGATTTGTTGAGACTCTGCATTGAACTATTGATTTGTTGAGACTCTGCATTGAACTATTGATTTGTTGAGACTTTGCATCGAACTATTGATTTGTAGAGACTTTGCATCGAACTATCAATTTGTAGAGACTTTGCATCGAACTATTGATTTGTAGAGACTTTGCATCGAACTACTGATTTCTAGAGACTTTGCATCGAACTACTGATTTCTAGAGACTTTGCATCGAACTATTGATTTGTTGAGACCTAGCATCGAACTATTGATTTGTAGAGACTTCG
>SDVV010034426.1:0-11175 GCA_016164225.1 Gammarus roeselii
CAGAGTGGATTCGCGTGTACTGAGATGGTTCGGGCACATGGAGAGGATGGATGAAGGGAGATTGGTGAAAAGGGTGATGAATGCGGAGGCGAGTGGTCGCAGGCCTAGAGGTAGACCAAAGTTTCGAAGTTTGGGTGGATGGATGGTCTGAAGCAGGCGTTGGGAAAGAGAAACATGAATGTGGAGGTGGCGAGAGAGCGTGCAATGAACAGGCGAAAGTGGAGAATGGTTGTGAATGGTTGATTTTGACGCTGCTCTGATGTGCTTTCCCGCCCTTGGCATACCGCTGTTGGGATGGTCGTAGGTGGGGGGGCCCGGCCATTATGACGCGGCGGGGGTAAACCAGTGAAAACTGTCGGGCCCTGCTGCTGACGACGGATCTTCGGACTGCACTCGTGACCCAGAGTGTAGTTGAGGGGCTACCGGCCGGACTCTTTAGCACTAAAGGGTTAAGTTGTGTGAGTGTGAGCGTATGAGGGTGTGAGGTGCGCCTTGCCGTCGGCCACCCCCCTTTCTGGGGGATGCGGCCTAGTGTCTGTATCTGTAGCTCCCACACATCTAACTTCCTCCTCAAAAACATCTCGCCAATCTTTTGCCTATTTGCTTCATTCATACAACAAACACACACATTTAGCGACCCTGACAATAGGGTTCGGAGAAGCGTGAGCTGCTCCTCCCCTCGCTCGTCTTGCCGTCTTTTAGGGAGTATTTTACAGAGGAAAAGATTAAAAGCCCCCTCGCCCCTTATTAGTCTCCTCTTACGACAGGCAGGGGTTGCGATCGCACGATTGTAAGCTCCGGCTAATGGGCTTCCCTTTTAGTCGCCTCCTACGACACGCAGGGGTTACGGTAGCAGGATTCTAATACCCCCGATACGGGAATAGCTACTCGTGAGCCCGCTGAGCCTTCCTCTAGCGCACCTGATTGCGGCCGCCCTGAGTGTCACGGCCTCGGAGTCTGAGAGCGCCTGGTGGATGGTGGATGAGAGCACAAGAGCGAGATCCCGGAGCAGGGCCACCCGCCCCGCAAGGTTGACTGTGCCGGACCCGCTGCTGCCAAGGCCGTGCAGGTCGGAAACCGACGACAGCAGGTCGTGGCCCAGGTTCTGAGAAGGGTATGTATATTAAGCATAAAGATATACAGCCATTTCCCGGTAATTTCGAGGGCGACTAAGTTAAGCAAGGACTGCCGCATCCTTACCAAGACACGAACTTACGATATGTAGCACCAGAAGCTAGCACTGCGGTCAGGTACGTTAAGCACTCTGCCACGGTGGCTCCTTTAAACATCAAGAATGACACATGAAAGAACGTGGATGGTCTGACATGGCAAGAAGACTGCTAGCATTGTCGAGTGTTCAAGAAATTGAAAACATAAATAATAGTTAAAACATGCCATGCGATCGATTTTTGGCCCAATATGCTCTTCTGCAATAGACGTGACAAATGGTATTGATCTCAGTAACGGGCAACACAAGTTAAAGAAAATTCAATCATGACCCCTGGCCCTTAAATCTTTCATCCCAGCATGATGAAAGTGAATTATAAAATGAAATAGCACACGAGTACCACTAGAGACAGAGCGAATTGTAGCCGTTATATTTTTGCAAAGGAAAACAAGAAGGTGCTTGATAAGCTATGTACAGACAATTGCCGCAATACCTGCAGCTGTTTGATGGGGTCCACCACCACCGTCTTGTTGGTGGCCACGGCAGCAGACAGTAGCGGAAGAGTGGTAGGGCAAGGGAGCGGTGACAACAACATGTTCTTGGCCACACCTTCTTGCTGTAGCTCCTGAAGCAGCAACAGCAACTCAAACTTGACGAGTGCCAACCCTCCGCCGCTGCAACCGTGGAGGGAGCAGTAACAGAGGAGAGTGCGGAGCAACTGCTGGTTACCTGGGAGGTAAAATGAACATTAAAAGGGGGGGTCATACGGGGAAGTCTTAAGGAGTGTTAAAATACGAAATAGATGGAGAGCGCGGTGAGAAGTGACAGAGAGAACGAAGACAAGCAACCGCAAGAAAGGTATGAAGTAAGGGCAAGAGGAGAGGATAAGAAATAGATCGAGAGCGCGGTGAGAAATGACAGAGAGAACGAAGACAAGCGACCGCAAGAAAGGTATGAAGTAGGGGCAAGAGGAGAGGATAAGAAATAGATCGAGAGCGCGGTGAGAAGTGACAGAGAGAACGAAGACAAGCAACCGCAAGAAAGGTATGAAGTAAGGGCAAAAGGAGAGAATAAGAAAAATCACAGTAATGGAATGAATAATCTCACACAGCAACAATGAGCAGAATAACAACTCTTTCACCGATAGGCGTTTAGAAAGTAGAACAGGTCGAAACAAAACGGTAATAAGCAAAAGAGTCAGCAATTGTAGCGTCAACTATCCCCTACAATAAACGCCATGCTTTCATCCCAACCGCCCAAGCACTAATCATTATCATTATAAATCATTTATTTCGCTCGTCTGGCAATGGGTTTTAAATTCTTAAAATAATTAAATTCCTAGATATAGATATGACATGAAATTCCGTTATCAAATTCACTATTTGAGCTAGCGAAAATGAGAGTTCGATTTGAAATTTGTTTCAGCTCAACTCTAGGGGCCGCCGGTTCGTATTTCATGGATCGAAATATTATTTACAATAGTATCAAGAGTGTATATACATACAGCAAACGTATGTTTTGAAAAAATAATCACGACTACATGGAGATGGGAAAACCACCAACACGCAGGGTTGAAAAATAATCAAGTTCTTATATAAAAATCATGATACTTCATTATCAAATACGCTATTTGAATTGACGAAAACGAGAGTTCAATTTGAATTCATCGCAGCTCATGTCTAGTGACCGCCGGTTTGGTTTCATGGAGCGAAATATTATTTACAATAGTATCAACGTATATACAATAGCATCAACAATATTCACACAAAAAAACTTATATATATTTTGAGAAAATAATCATGACTACATGGCCTTGGGGAAAACCACTGACACGCGGGGTTGGAAAATTACAAATATATACATCGTGTGGGGAAATAACAAATACATGGGTGTGGAGCCAATGTCACACCACTGATGTTTGAGGCCTCACCTGCCAGCCAGCGTTTGCGTCTAGTCGCGCGCTGCAGCTTGTCTTCAAACTGAAGCCTTTCTCGCTGCAACACGTCTTGCAGGCTGCCTCCTTCTCCCCCAACGCCCGGGGAAGTGCCTCCCACGATGTCGTCGAAAGGCCCAGCCATACTACAGCCGCTCACAAAGCTATCCAACACCAGCTCGCTCTCTGGGGAGACAGAAACTCACCATCAAGATTGTGGAAACTCATCGGGAGCCTCAGCAACAGAAGCACAAGCAACATGGACACACATGAGGGGGGCGGTCCTATCACCGAACACTCACACCGTGACATCAGAACAAGAACAAGCGGATGCACTTGGCAAATGCAGTGCAAACATTTGCCACCTCTACACCGTCGAACAATGGAAGGATACTCATACAGTTACACAAATTACAGACTGACCCAAACATTGACCCTCTCTTCACAAGAGTTATGACCATTGCCATTATCAGCCAGACCAAGAACTCATCAGCAACAGATTCTGATAGCGTATCATGCATTCACCTCACACACCTGGATCCACACGTAGTCGCGACGCTCATGGACATCTTTGACCTTTCCATTCTATAAAATACAATACCCAACACTTGGAAAACGGCAAAACTCATACCCGTCCTGAAACCTAACAAAGTTCTCAAGATCCAGCCTCGTAGTTTAGATACAGACACTAGGCCAAAATCCCTCAGCGAGGACGGTGACCGACGGCAAGGCGCACCTCACACTCTCATACAATCAAACTCGCAAAATCTTAGCCCTTTTGCGCAAAAGGGTCCAGCCGGGAACTCCGCAACACACCCTCCGGGTCACGAGTGAGGTCCGAGGTCAGTGTCGGCAGCAAGGCCCGACAGTGTGACTGGTTTACCCCTGCCGCGTCATGATGACCGGGACCCTCCCGCACACGACCGTCCCGTCTCTCAACGATATGCCTAGGGCGGGAAAGCACATCGGGGCAGCGTCAAAACTCTTCCGTTCACAATCATTCTCCACTCACGCCTATCCAGTGCACGCTCTCTCGCTACCTCCACACTCACGTCTCTCCTTCCTAACGCCTGCTTCACACCAACCATCAACTCAAACTTTGGTCTCCCTCTAGGCCTACATCCACTCGCCTCTGCCTTCAACACCATTTGCACTAATCTCCCTTCATCCATCCTCTCCATTTGTCCGAACCATCTCACAACACGTGAATCAACTGTCCTGTAACTTCTTCACCATCCCCGTTCTGATTTGAACCACGTCATTAGTGAACCTGTCTCTCAGTGACGCTTCAGCCAGGCTCCTCAATCACTTCATCTCGATAACACTCGACCTTCTTCTCTCCTCTGCTCTCACTCCCCAAGTCCCAGCTCCGTACAGCACGGTTGAGACAACGACACCCTCATACAGCCTTCTTTTTGCTTCCAGCCGCAATACTTTACACCTCTCCTTTACTTGCGACTTCACCTCAGTTTCCACTAGTTTAGTCTTCTCCACAATCTTCTCTACAACTAACACTCTTGCTGCCAAAAAGCAAACTAGTTTGGGTCAATAGGCCTGTTGTTGTCTTCCTACACTTGTAAACACTTGTAAACATGGGAGCCCAGATACTTAAAACACAGAACTTCTTCCAGCAACTTTCCATTTAGGAGGACACTAATTCTGCTGGCATCGATAGTCCTCCGGCATGTCATTGCTTTACTTTTACCCACGTTCACTCGAAGTTTCCTCCTCTCACACACTCTACCAAACTCAGACACTAGTCTACATAGCTCTTCCTCTGAATCCGCTGCCATCACCGTACCATCCACACACAGCAACTGGCTCAACTGCCAACTCCGCTTATTCGCTTCCAACAGCTCCATGCCACGACCCAGCACACTCGTGTTCACCTCATTGACCACTTCGTCAATTTAGAGATTGAACAGCCAGGGAGACATCACGCAGCCTTGTCTCCGACCCACTTCCACTGTGAACCAATCACTCACCTCGCTTCCCACTCTGACACATGCTCGGCTGCCAGCATAGAAAGTATGCACCGTTTTCAACAGCTTTCGATCACTCCATACAAACGCAACATCCTCCACAGCCCTTCCCTGTCAATTCTGTCGTATGCCTTTTCCAGATCCATGAAGGCCCAGAACACATCCTTTCCCTTTGTAAGGTACTTCTCACAGACCTGTCTCACTGCAAAAATCTGATCGACACACCCTCTACCACTCCTAAAGGCACAATGATCCTCTCCAATTGCGCAATCCGCACGTTCTCTAATCCTTTTCATCAACAATCTCCCATACAACTTTCCGACCACACACAAAAAACTAATACCTCTTGAGTTGCAGCATCCATTTTTATCTCCTTTGCTCTTGTGCAGCGGGACAATGAAGGCACTGCGCCACTCAATTGGTACCATGCCCGCCGCTAAACAAATGTTCAGTAGCCTCACCGACAGTTCGACAATCGTTATTCCACCCTTTTTCAAGCACTCAGTAGCAACGCCATCCAAACCAGTGGATTTCCCTGCTTTCATAACTTCCACCGCCTCCTGCACCTCTTCCCTAGTAAAGTCCGCAACAAGTTCCTTTCCAAAAACCGGCACCCGCGCACCACCCACAGCAACAATGTCAGAATCTCTGTCATCCTCGACATTCAACAATTCATCACGTTTTCCGTACGCCACCACTTTCTGTCAACAACTGGCTGTTATCATCTTTCACCGCCTCCTCCGTTCCGGTCTCTCCCTTTCTCACCCTCTTAACCTTTTTCCAGAACATCTTTTTGTTCTCCTAAAAATTCTGGCACAACAGTCTGCCCCAACTGGCATCAGCGTTCCTTTTGATTCTTCTCACCACTCGCTTTACCTCCTTCCTCTTTTCCTTATAGTTGTCATAGGCCACCACCAACTTCGCTTGCAACCACTGTGTGTGATGTGCACCCGCCCATACGTGGCACACCACACACATTTTTCGAACATCTCAACAAGGCATCTCTGAATGTCTCCCATGCTTCCCCCACATCTTGTGTGTCCTGCCCTCCCACGTTTTCAATATCCTCACTCAACGCCCGCTGGATTTCCTCCGCTCTGCATTTCTCATTTAGCTCACTCACTTTCACTACCTCTCTTCCTCCTCCCACTCTTTTAACCCCCTTCCACCTATGCTTCACTCTTAATCTTCCTTCCACCAGCATATGGTCACACTCCTCCACCCCCTCCTCTCAACACCCGCACATACAACAGCCTCCCCACCACTCTCCTTGAAATCAGCACAAAATTAATCAGCGCTCTCTCCACCACTTCACCATGGGCTATCCTTATCCATGTGTACATGTGGATGTCTCGCTTCTTGAACAGGCTGTTTCCGACGACCAGCTCCTGCTCCATGCATAAATCTATGAGGTTTTCTCCCGTCATTCCTAAAAGGAATGTCAAACCTCCCTATCACACTATCCACTACTGCATCTCCCACTCTCGCATTAAGGTCACCCAGTACAACAACATTGAATTGACTTCCAAAACTCTCAATACACTCGCTCAGGTCAGTCCAAAATTGTTCCCTCTCCTGCTCACTCCCCTCGCTGCCTGGTCCGTACGCACTCACAAATGCCCGTTTTTCTATGCCAAACTTTACTTTCACCCACATCAATCTTAAAGACACCTCTTTCCACTCAGTAACGCTACTAGCCAGTCACTCACTCAATAACAACACCACACCTTCTCGTGCCCAACCTTCATCCACGCCTGACTTTCTTCCACTTACCACTCCACACTCACACTCGCCCTTACTCTTCAAATTAGTCTCACTCAGGGCCAACACATCTAACTTTCTCCTCAGAAACATTTCACCGATCTCTCGCCTCTCTGCTTCATTCGTACTACAACCACACACATTCAGCGACCCTAAAAATATGGTTCGGAGAGGCGTGAGCCTTTCTTCCCCCGTTCGTCTTGCCGTCTTTAAGGGAGAATTTTACAGAGGAGGGGATTCCTAGCCTCCTTGCGCCGTAGCAGTAGAAAAGGGATAAGTTCATTCGAGTGTGAGTAAATGAGTGTGTGCGTATGTGAGGAGTGTGAGGTGCGCCTTGCTGTCGACCACCTCCCATCCTGGAGATTCGGCCTAGTGTCTGTTTATATATCTCTATTACGCGAAACAGCTGGAATTTGTGAGATCATCTGTCAATTTCACATGAGCTAATGCCGATCACATTTAGTGTGCCTAACTAAGATTGCCCTTCCATAGGTCATAAGCCTTAAGGAAACCATCGCACAAATTATGTGGTCAGCTTTCATGCACTCACGTGAGATTGCGAGAAAATTCGTCAACATGCACGGTGAAGTTTCGTGAGCTCAAATTACAATATTTTGAGAGGTGAATTATCTCTGGTTACCTTTACTAAACTCTCACCGGGCACTAGTCCCGAGGGCATGTATCCGCATATCTCTCTGAGGGCCAGCACCTGCCTCTCCAACCACAAGTGCAGTTCGTGACGCAGCTGACCGCCGCGCTCCGCAGGCTGGAGGGGTGCTGGAAGAGCAGGACAGGGTTATGGCGGGGACACCGGACGATAATGCGTGGGATGGTCAAGTACAATCACATTATCGGAATAACTTGCTGTTAGATGAACACAAAAGAACAAATGAGAACACAGCAAGATCATAGTGAAGTGTCTTGGTTACGTAAGGAAGTTAAGATAGGCTGGTCTATTTAAAAAAAAAAAGATCTTCAAAATGGTCTGTCAGTTCTCTTGTCTACGCTCGACTGATAACTGTACTGAAAGAGCAACAACACTAACTCATAAGAGGCTTTAATTATCCTATAGCCTATTCAGGCAACTGAACTTTTCACACCAGCCAGAGAAGATGACGAAAGAGCGGCTCCTCCCCCGGTGACAGCGGTAGTTGTAGAGAACGGTGAGCCGAAGGAACTGCCGAGGGTGGACAGCTCGCTCATCATGATCTTGAGGCACGACACAAACTTTAGCTGCTGCGCCATTACGTCAAGCTGCTTACGTCCAGCACCACCAGCGGTGCTGTCGCCACCTTCGCTGCCTGTGACACAGAAGAGCATTAGAGAGACCGGGATTTCAAGCGCGATGGTGTCTGTGTTATTTTAGAACCGAACGTTCAATCAGAAATCAGTAATGCCGAAAGTTTTCATCAGTATCTGAAACACACAAACGAGTAGAGCACCGAACGATTGCAGTAAGATGCATAAATTACATTAGTCACGAGACTTTCCAGCGCGTTGAACTCGGATGGTGAAAAAGTTGGAGGACAGAGTGGATTCGCGTGTTCTGAGATGGTTTGGGCACATGGTGAGGATGGATGAAGGGAGATTAGTGAAAAAGGGTGATGAAGGCGGAGGCGAGTGGTCGCAGCTTGGATGGATGGTGTGACGGAGGCGCTGGGAAAGAGAGACTTGAATGTGGAAGTGGCGGGAGAGCGTGCATTGAACAGGCGTAAGTGGTGTGCTATCCCGCCCTTGGCATGGTACCATCATGATGCGGCGGGGGTAAACCAGTGAAAGCTGTCGGGCCCTGCTGTTGAAAAAGGATCCTCGACCGCACTCGTGACCCAGAGTGTGTGTTGTGGGGTTACCGGCCGGACCCTTCAGCACAAAAGGGCAAATTGTGTGAGTCTGAGCGTATGAGGATGTGAGGTGCGCCTTGCCGTCGGCCACGCTCCTTTCTGAGGGATTCGGCCTAGTGTCTGCATCTGTATCTGTATGAACTCAGGCTCCTGCTGGGGACAAACAGCAAATCAGCAACTAGTGCAGCATCAAATTACAGTCAATTTTTATTCAATTCAAGTTCGGTTTACTACTGCTTCAAGGCAATGTCCTGTACGCGGCTCAATTCAAGTTCGGTTTACTACTGCTTCAAGGCAATGTCCTGTACGCGGCGAATATCAAATATATGCACGGGTGATACAGGAGGAATAGGAACGTCCTGAGTGCTGAGGCGATATGGTCTCAGAACTCCCCGGGTGGCAGGAAGTAGGATTGACCCTAAACCTACCCTGCTCCAGAGCTCCAAGGATTCACAGTCGGGGTCTACGCACAAGTACCTACTGAATGGGAAGATGAAGTAGCCAGGAAACACAATTCACCTGCATGGGATCTACACTCACTGTGGGGAACAGCGCAAGAGTGTAATGAAGAAAAAATAAGTCATAGGAAATGGTTGCATGAAAGAGCGAACCTTGGCTGTTATCAGCCACCTAAAATAAAAAAGCAAGGACCGGTGTGTGTGCGTGTGCGACAACTACTCGGAGAGTTGTTACTTATGTATAAGTCAAGTAAATCAGGATAGGGAGCAAATAAGAGATTGTGAAGGGTGAAGAAGGGGAGAGTCTGAAGGGAAATAAGTGTGTTTACCTTCCCCCCGCGGTCGGGCCGTCACTTTGTGCAGCCCGTGAACCGTGACATATGACTAAGAGGGTTTAAGATGCATAAAAAGGCTGAGTAAGCATACGCTTGTCGAGGCTGTGTTGATAAATTTATCAAATGACGGTCTTTAGGACGACCATCAGAACTTGGATGTTCTGAATATATCATTGATTAGAACAATACACATTAGTCGGACAATAATTGATTGGGCGTCATTGGGCTGTTGTTGGATTAGATTGGAGTGCCAAAGTTTCCTAGTGCACTGGAGTCAGTGTGGACTGTTATTAATTGGACATAGATTATATGAGAGTGACGACGCTTTCTAGCGCGCTGGAGTCATCGTCCTTCTGGCGCCGAATGTCAAACCAGCAAACAGTGCTGCATCAAGTTAAATCATTGTTTTCTTCTTTAAATGTTCGAATTAGGTTTACTACAGCGCAAAGTCAAAGTATACTTTTCGCGGCGAATGTCATTGGTATGTACGGGTGCCACAGGAGGTGCAGGAACTCCAAAGGTGCAGAGGCCATATGGTCCTAGCACTCCATGGATGACAGTAAGGAGGAATAAAACACTACCTACCCTGCTTCAGAGCCCCAAGGATCCGCAGTAGCCCTTAAGGTGCGGGCTACGCACTCTAACACCTGCTGAGGGGGAAGAAGAAGAAGAGACAGAAAACGAGGATCCCGTGCATTTCACGCATGAGAACAGCAAGGATGGAAAGAAGAAGAATAAGGAATAGTCGTAGAAAAAGGTTGCATGAAAGAAAGAGCTCAATTTGGCTGTCATTTGCCACCCGAAAATAGATTAGTTAGAACCGGTATGTGAATGCTTGAGTGTGCGTGTATGTGTGCGTGTGTATGCGTGTGTGCAGCGACTATTAGGAGATTGGTTGAGAAGAAGCCTGAGACAAGTTTAAGGAAATTTGAACTAAACATAAGATGCAAATGAGGTAAATAAAAGTCAAGCAAATCGGGATGGAGAAAAAAATGATAAATAGAGGAGGGTGAAGAAGATGAAAATCTGAAGGGAAATGAAGGTGTTCACCTCCCCGGGTTGAGCCGCGACTCCGTGCGGCCCGTGAATCTAACAGATGCCTAAGGAGGATCGCACACATTAAGTATCATGACGAGACGGTGAATGAACAAACACTCGTTAATCAATTGTAACAAGTCTTTAATTGTGCAAGTTCAACACCCATAGTTGAGCACTCATGGCTGGGTACTGCCAAGCGATGATGTTGCTTAATATAACGTGTGTCGTTACGTGCATTGCCCAGCTGCAATGTTGAATAATATAGTTAGGTTATTGTAGCCGAGGCCTTAGAATCGTGCTACCGTATCCACCGCGTGTCGTAGAAGGCGACTAAAGGGGCGCCCCGTAGCCGGGAGTAGAATCGCGCTACCGCAACCCCCAGCGTGTCGGAGACGACTAAATGGGGCGGAGCGAAGGGGCTAGGAATCCCGTTCTCTGTAAAAACCTTTCCTCGAAGACGGCAAGACGAGCGAGGGGAGGAGAGGCACACGCCTCTCCGAACCCTATTCTTAGGGTCGCTGAATGTGCGTGGCTGTAGTACGAGTGATGTAAAGAGGAGGGAGATTGGCGAGATGTTTGTGAGGAGGAAGTTAGATGTGTTGGCGCTGAGTGAGACGAAGTTGAAAGGTAAGGGCAAATGTGAGTTTGGTGTTGTAAGT
>SDVV010034427.1:0-11175 GCA_016164225.1 Gammarus roeselii
AATAATACCTCCGTCATGAGAAGAGTTTACTGTGCTGAATGCTTCAATTTATCTTTCCGCTATGATATCCTGGATTTTAGGATTAGTCGGATTCGCCAATGTATATATAAAGCAGAGATATTTGTATAGTAGGACTCATGTTATTGTCCTCAGTTTATACCTCACCACTGTCGTTCTCAAGAGAACACATTACAGATCTTGATTTTATTTGCTTGAAATTTAACCTAAAATGTGTTTCGGATTATTTTGTTGTTCGTCGCAATTTTATTTTCGCAATATTTGATTTCAAGTTTCAGGACCTACTTGAGACCTATTCAGCTGACTATGAATCACTTTTTCATCGTTGTCATAAGTGTGGCAGTGCATACGTCTGTTTCTCAATGAATGTCAGGTATATTGAAGTCTCCATGCTCAATACTGAGTAGTTCTGTATTGACATCGACGAGGGTGCTGTAAGGTCGATATCATCTGCAACCTTGCTTTTCGGGGGAGGATAGACAAGAATGATTTGACACTTTGTATGATTACCGACTAATTGAATTGATACCTTGTCGTTTTAGCAGCTTGGAATAGTGACTTCTAATAATTTCAATGTGGTGCTCGATTTCATTCACGCTTCTGTGATTGCTGTTGTGTCGATAGTTTCATTCAATGCAAGGATCCTACGCTACTCCAATTTTGAAACGAAGGGAACAAAAGGTGTCCAGGCAATTACCAACCGATTTAGCTCACCTCAGTCATTACCAAATGGATGGAAAATTTGATAACGGATGAAATTGGAGAATTCTTAGAATCAAACAAGGTGACAGGCGATTTTCAGCATGGCTTTCTACACAATGGTTCCAGTCCCTCGAAACTATTATTTATTTGCATATATCATTGAAATTCACGAGACAAAAACTCCAATCGATTTCGTACATCTTGAGTTCCATGAGTCCTCCGATAAAGTTCCTCACAAGCGCTTTGTTTGTAAATTGCACAGCATCGGACAGACGGCAGCGAGTTGGACTTTCGGATCTTCCTCCCCTTGGGGTAATGTTAGAAGCGACGTGCCTCAAGGATTCGTGTTAGGTTCAGATCTATACATTGTATTCATATACGATATCGATAGAAATGGAATCTTGAACATTTGCAAGTTTGCACACGGTATTAAGATAGGATGAGAAAAGAAAACTGAACTTGAGTGTCAGTCGATCATATCAGAATTGAATAAGATTGTTGATTGGTCAGCAAATAGCAAAGAAAATGTAACTGTACAAATTTGAAGTTATTCACCTAGGTCCTCATAACCTTAAATACAAATATTCGTATTCGAGGTTATGTAATTCTTGCCATAGCAAATAGAGATCTAAGTTTATCATAAGTAACGATTTAAAGCAACACGCAATATAACGATGCTGCCAACAAAAGCAACGAAATGCTAAGTATGATGTCTCGCACTGCCTCGTACAAAAATAGACCAAGTATTCTTGAGTCATAAAATACGTTTGTTCGACCAAATCTCGATTATTCCGTTATTAGAAAGGACGTTATTAAATTATAAAAAGTTCAACGTTAAGCTTCGTATGATTTATTTTGCGTAATAAATCATACGATGATAGACTTCGTGAACTCATCTTTATCACTATCACTAAAGGTGACATGATCAAAGTGGGGAATATTATAAACGAAAAAAAAACGTCGACAGAGCCGGACTTTCACTCTAGACGCGAGCGGTGTGACCTGGAATGATGGATACAGAATCGTTGGGAAGCGTTTCTCACTCGGGATCACGGCTACAGCACGCTCACCAGCATATTCGTTAAAAAACGGTGTCCGCCATTGACACCTGCACGGTCAAAATAGTGCCCGTCTTATGCACTAGCACAGTGAAACAGTTGCCAAGCCTTGGTACCTGCCCGTTGCAGAACGGCGTCTAGCAACGAAACGGTCAGCATTCGTTTAACGAGAAATGAAGCCGAGACAATCTTAAGTCAACTTGTGGGTCGATGGCTTTCTCTTCGGGTACTGATTTGAGTTGTTTCGAGTGTCGTCGTTTCATGCTATATGCTGCACCGTTACATGAAGCGCTCTTAGAAGTTCTACTTCAAAATTATTCCTCTTTCTAAAAATGGGTAACCTAATTGGGGCCAAAATTCCTATTGTTGTCTTTTTAAACTTGTAAACACTTGTAAACCTTCCCACGCAAATGCGCATCCACCTTAAATTTGAATTTCTTCGCGTTTTCATCGAGATTCATTCTGCATCCGTAGCGACGATCATTTGCATGGTTATCGTCACTACGCGTTCGAAACCTTTTTTCCAGTCATGGAATATTTTATTTCTACTTTGTGATTCAAAACCAACTCCATAATTACTCGTAACTAAACATTTGAAGATGAATAACTTCTTCTCTCCTCTTGACTTATTTCGTTGTTCCCGGGACTGAGGACATCTAAATAGATTTGTGAATATATAATCTTTATATGTGAAATATGCAATTTGTTCAACCCCAATATGGAATGACGATGCTGCTAGAAGTTGAAACAGCCGTGCAGCCTGCAACTATCATGGAAAATCCTAAGCATACCAATCCAGCAGAGCACTCTTTGCCAAATGCTCTTGGATGTCATATATGAGCATGTACGAGTTGTTGGTAATAAAAGTTTGTGTATATTATGTATATATAGATATCAACCTCAATAATTATTGAAAGCTGAGAAGTTTGGGTTCTAGGTTTGTGAGTAAGAACGAGGGCCTGAGTTATGTATCTAGATTCCAGGCATGAGGTGGCCTCAATATTTTGTCTCAACTTAGAATTACTCTGGGAAAAAAGCACAAACATTGCAAATTGACATGTTATTACTCAAAAAGTGGTCGATTTCGTTGATGATGATGAGGAATATCAGCCAATTCACCGACACCTGCCCAATTAAACTGAAGCAATCATGTCAACTGTCATTAACCAATTGCGGACTTGCAGGTTGTAAATTTTTTTTTTATAAAATTGCCAGCGATAATATTGACATAAACTTAACTTCAGATATATAACCAACTCAGCCAATATTTATAATATACATATCGAATATTACATCGTGCTGAAACATGCAGTTGATTTTTCGCACTATTTCTCGGGCGGGTGAAATTATTCTTATTTACGAGCGAATGGTTGATGTAGTTAGTAGGAGGACTACAAGGGTCATGCATTATGGTAGATACTGTTGAATCCTCTCGCTACAATAAAACAACTTTGCTTCTTTTGGGCTTACAAATTGTAAATTCAACGCAGAACTGAGGAGTGGGGTGAACTGTGCATACAAGTTATCTGGGACAAATTGTGCTCACAAGCAGCCCGAAACAAAAACCCTCAGAAACTACTAGTAACGTATTTTCGAAAAATTCGAAATATTGCTCATGATAGATAATGGTAGTTTAAATTTTTCGTGTTTGTGTTATAGTCTGAACGTTAGTTTTGATATAATTGAATATTGCAGTAAAGAAATCAGCTATATTGATGTGAAATCTCAACCGCAGCAAAGTATTAAAATATTCTCATCATTAGTTCTTTTCCTCTAAAGTAGGGTTAAGCAGGTAACAACTATTTTGGACAAATGGGTCGTATTGAAAAGATCGTGTAGGGAAGAGAGGAGACCCTCACTTTGGCAGGGCTCAGATGTTCACTTCAATGAAACCATAATCTACCGTAGTAAAGTACCTCTACCATATCTAGGTACATAAAAGCTAATTTTGCCAAAGTTTCGTGCGCTCTCTTAAGCATTAGGTCTCCGCCCGAAACAATGTCTCAATGATTGCACACCAATTGATAGCAAGCAACTCTTGTTCATGAGAATCTATGGACGGCAGCTGTGAACTCCCCTCAATGCTCATAATACCACCGGACCAGTATTGATATGTATCAAAGTAAATTATTATTTGATAGCGATATCATTACTTATTAAAATATGCAAAAAAATATTAGCTAACTCTTTTATGGCCGGGGTATTGTAATTTGCAATTTATTAGGAAGAAGGGTATACTATACAAAAATTGATATCACCGACACACTTTCCAATAATAAACATTCTCTGTTAAAAGTCAATAATGAAACAACGACAGCAACATAATTATCTTGACTAATATCATTACACTGTCTCGTATTATTTATTTTAATTATTTGTACAGAACAGAAGCCTAACGAAACATAACATACAAAATCAACACTTTTGTTCTGTCCGAATAGACGGCGGACGGAAAGGCCCTGGCCACGACCCCCGGCAGTGGGGGTGGGGGTAGTGGGGGGGTAGTGGGGTGGCAGACCAACCGCCGGCGCCAGCACCAAACAGACCAAGACAAGCGCAGACTCCGCGTGAAGCTGACCAAGTAGGCTTGTTAACTCTAGTAGCTATGTGGAAAAACATAATCCTTTAGCTGCAACAAATGTTGCAGGTGCATTTCCGTTCGGTAAGAAGTTGTTGCGGAGATTGCACACTTCCTGAGGATTACCGGTTGGAAGCCGCTAGTACTTTTCAATAAAGTGACAGACACAGTTTTTTGAAGGGGGTGCTATAAATATAGTAATTGATAACCATAACTTGTAGGGATGATGAAGCAACCCATGAGTCAATATGACCACTCGAAAAAATATTTTGGTCGTTTGAAATAAAAATATTATGTATAGGGTTGAGGGATTGGGTCCTTTGTTTGTACTACGAACAGGTGGTATTGCAAATTTTTGATTTTGACTCACAACTCTATTGGGGAAATATATCTTTTGACACAGCTGTTTCTTAATCAGGGAGGCACACCGATTGACTAAAAGACGTTGCTTGGTCGGAGAGGCATATCGTTCGACACAGCGCCTTTGCGATTTTAGCAGAATGTGAGTGTTATATATGAATCAGAAGGATTGCCAACCCTGATTACAAAAAAATGGCAGGCCCACAGGGCTATCGGCACTTCTTGTGTTCGTCCGTCAGTCACGTCACTATGCCTAAACCTAAAATGCCAAGGTCTCGTCAATTAGACATGGATTTTGACGTTTTATGGCTCAAAGGAGACTGAACACCATTCTGGTAGCTCTTCATTGTCTATTTTTCAAAATTTGTTTACGTTATTCCAAAATAGAACTCTGTGCTTTACCTTTCTTATTGTAAGGTGCTGTTCATTTTGTTAGAGCGTTTCAAAGCGAATGCTCAATGTTTTTACTTCCTAAAGCCAAAGTAAATTTAAAAAAAATACGCTGATGCTTGCCTTACTGATGCCGGCGGTAGATAACGATTTTCATATTCCACACACAAGTAACCATTGATCAAGTAAAGCCCAAAAACGAAGTTCCGGAAAATGTATACTATCAAAGTTTTTCCGCTAAATATCTCACAGATATATTTTTTTTATTCCTGGTAAATATATAATTTTCAATTGATTATATACTAATTTTTGAGTACATCAAATTAAATCAATGCATTGATGTCGTAATGGTGAGCAATTTTGTACGCAGTGTATAAATAATCCTGTTGCGAGGTAGATGGGGGGCTAAAGTGCTACGATGCTTGGACATCCCTCACATCATGAAAGCCCCTCAGAAAGTCGGATATTGAAGGTTGTCCCCCGTGGCTCCGTCAATTACTTGCCGATTGTGAGGGATGTTCCGTCGACTCATGTCTACGTAAAGGAATACACTGATTGTACATGTTTTTATTCGATCAATATGGTTTCATGACGATTAGTGTCTTACTGATGCGCAATTTGTTTTTCAAAAAAGTATCATTGTTTTTTTGTTAGAATATATAATGTATCAACTCGTGTTAGAGCGAGGGGAACCATTAATGGTCTAGGCCATAGGATACACAGGTAAGAATGAGGCGTGATAAATTGAGGTAAAGGAAACATTTTATGCAATCATAACAGTCACAAATACTCGCATTCAGCCAAATCACATTTCATGAAACACCTAAGTCAATTATCATGCGATTGACCATTTAACATTGGAAACAAATGGGAACTATGTATGAAAATGAGAGATACATCATTCAAATTTAGCATTTCCTGTTCATATTTGATTATCAAAAACGAAACGTATAAATGAAAACTTTGGTTATACATTATTATTTTGAAATAGTGAGCAAATTATGCAATTCCTGTTTCTTTCGACACGTCTCGTGCCTGTGCCACACTGAATTCGTCTCAAAATCACAAATATCAATTGTTTTGTTGACAAAACAAATAGTACATGGACTTGCCAATGTCGCGGCACGCTTCAGGATGAAATTCAATTGATTCATCTTGGTAATTGTCACTTCGCCGTATAAGACTTTCGTAGTGACTGTCATCTAAAAGTACGTAAATATGAACCGGCCAGCGTGTTGAAAATGATTCCGTTATGTGAAATAGTGAGAATTGGCCCAACACGAAAACATCGTGCATTATGTTCAAAGAAAATTTACCATATCTTCAAGATGCTCACTTAAGTCAGTAATCGGAATATCTTGGTGCACTTTTTTTCATGAAAAGACATCGTGGAAATAATTAGGCTGAGAACTTAGGTTGTGCATTTCTTCAAACATACATTCAAAAATAACTTTTAATTACTTATCTGGCATGATCGATTAACTGTTAACGAAACGTTGGGGCTTTTTGTTAATCTGCACGATTGATAGAAATAAGCCCTTAATTCGTGGTTCCATTCCGAAGTTGAGTGAGGACCAGCGGCATCAAGTATAAGTCGACTGATCCACTTGCAATATTATTATCCTTTACTCAGAGACACCCGCACAAACGTTACTAAGCCTTTACATTTTTACAAGATAAACTTTATTAACCATAATCGTCGGCTTTTTGAAGACGTGGCGGAAGACAGGCTATGCATTGTCTTTATCTCTGTGCTGCGCTTGTTGCTGGTTTGAGGTTCGGTGACAGAAGGACATCCAACGCAAGTGAAAGCCTTGCCACTCTAATCTAATCAAATCTTTTTTAAATTGTGTTGACGCTAAGTTACTCTCGGTTTTCTTAGGAACAGAAGCTCATCAAAGGAGTGATATTTTTCATATATGAACCTAACATTGGTTATTTTCCTCGTTCAACTATCAACATTCATATATAGTCCCCGACGTCAGAAGTTCAGAACCTGTTCTGCGAAACAAATGACTTACACCCATTTTTTACTTTCGTAGCTGTGGGTTTCAAAGTACACCGCCAGCACTGGTCACGATGATGACCAATGAACAGGACGTCTTCCGCCTCACTTCCCAGCACAGCGCCGCAACTGCTGTCGCAAGGAGCGCGATGCAATTATTGCACCTGCTCGCGTAAGGCGAAGAAATGCTCTCCCGCAGTAAGAAGCGGCCAGGAGTATCACTTTTTAGGATAGCAGTGCATTGTAGTCCGTGCGCCTAATTCGATGTCTTCTGGTTATGGAGTAGAGCGGGGATATGCGATTCAGCGATGCAGTTCAAGGATGGCGTATCATACGAGACGCTACGTAGTTCCTTCACTGCATAACCCCTCGGAGAAAGGGAAACGGTATCCTGTGGTATATAATGCATCATCTTTAGGAAGTGAAAATATGTATTGCAACCGGCCCAGTTCTGTCATCGCCCAACTCTTGTTTTCATGCATTGATGTCGATGAACTGGATTTATGTTCGCCAGAGTAGCTTTCACAACGGCTGTGGAATAAATTTGCCATTCTGAAATGAGTGACGATCATCAAACGGCCTTCTAAGCTATTGGTATGGGTCTACTTATTTATTGGAGTTATATGATGCATCAGGCGAGGAATTGTTGTTCGGAGAAAATCACCAAGTATTTTATTTTCAATTTTTCAATTTTTCATCACCAGTAAAGTGGTTGCTGCATCGTTAATGGATGAGAGTTAAATTAACTTCGATAATGATCAATGACCTGAGATGAGAAGACCTCATAAAAGTCATGAAGAGGATAATGAATCATTCGAATTAAATATAGAACGCGTAAAATATAATTGTGTATTCATCGGGTTTGCTCGGGCAAATGCTTTTATAACTGATAAAACGTAGGAGGCTTTCAGCGACATGACTGCATGAATGACTTGCAATATTGGTTCGATGACCAGCGACGAATCGCATGACTCGGTCATGCTTTGCTGATCAGGGCTTCGAATCTCGTTGGGTCAGATATTTCCGTTTCGATGAGCGTTTACCAACCATAGTTGTACATTTAGTCATAACAACATCGTAAAGCTGGAATGGGAATAAACTCGCTCCCCTTCCTAAGTGCTGTCGGGATGTTGATGCGATTGCATGGTATAGTACACGGCATGACAGGGTCTTGTGCTCCTGTTTTCGAATAATAGAGAAAATAAAAAAGGAACATTTATATAAAAAAAATCCCATGCTATTGATTACATAATATAAATCATAAGGTTTCTCAACAATATTCATTTGTTACCAACTATTTGTTTCAAATATTTTGTTAGTTTGTTCCTCGAGTTCTTGCACCAGAATTAATTGGGAAAGTTTGTTGGGTAAAATTAAATTATACGTATTTATAACGGGACATGAAAAGATGCGGTTTTTAAATAGAACCCGCAAGTTATTCCGCCTCAACAAAAAGGGTTTCGTAAAACACTAACGTTCTAAGTTCTAATGTCACAGCCCCAGCGGTGGTACTCAGTTGTTCCTTAAATGGACAAACTTGGCGCACGGTTTGGGTTTCGGATAATAACGTGGCAGTGAAGGTGGTAATGGCGGCCTTATGTTGGGGACTGGCAGAGGCCTTGGAACGGGCGGCTCACTGGCAGTGGAGAAGGAGGCAACAGTCGCCTGGAAGTGCAGACTTGCATGTTCCTTGAAGGAGTGGAAGGAGTTAAGGACTGCATCAAGTTAAGGGCTGGCACAGGACTTGTAGAGGGCGGCTCAGTGAAGGGGAAATCGGTATCAGCGGCTAGCATTGGTTTTATACTGCCCGGCTAGGTATCGGTGAAAGACGTAATAGCTGCCTCAAACTGGGGACTCTCAGAGTCCTTATTGTAAAGGCCGCTCAGAAGTGGGTGCTCGAACCACATTATTAAGATAGGCTCAGGATCAGTGAAGGAGGCAGTGGCTGCCTCACATTCAGGACTAACAGAGGCATTGTGACAGGCCGCTCAGTGGCGGAGGAAGAACAGACAATGCCGGCCTCAAATTGGGGATTGGCAAGTCATACACGAGGCGGTTCAGCGACGGTGAAGAAGGCAATATCTGACTCAAGCTGGAGACAAGCAGAGGCCATGTATCAGTCGGTCCAGTGGCAGTTAAAGAGGAGGTAATGACAGGCTTGAATTTGGGTCAGTCATAGGCCTTATAAGGGGCATCTCTGTAACGGTAAAGGAGGTGATTGTTCAATCATAATAGCCACTGACAAAGGCAACTTAACGCGAGTTCAGTAGCAGTGGAAGAGGAGGTAATGGCAGCCTCAAGTTGTTGACTTGAATAGGCCTTTTAATGACAGGCTCAACAGCGTGAAGGAGGTAATGGTGTCACTTGTTAGGTACTTGCAGAGGTCTTATAATAGTGGCACAATGATGGTGGTGGTGGAAGCCTTGAATTAAAGATTGAAATATGTCATACGAGGAGGTACTGACTCAGCTTGGAACAGGTGGCTCAGGGGTGGTGGAGGAGGTAATGACAGTCTCGAATTAGAGACTAGTAAAGGCCTGTTACTGGGCAACTCGTTGGCTGTGAAGGAGGTAACAGCTGTCTAATATTGTACACTGTCAGAGACCTTATATGAGGGCTCAATTGTGGGAAAGGAGGAAATTTCAGACCTAAAATTAGAACTTGCGGACCCCTTATAGGTCCAATGGCAGCGAAGGGGATAATGACTGCCTCAAATTAAGGACTAGCTGAGGCCTGGTAACGGGAGGTTCAGTGCAGGTGGAAGAGGTGATGGCGACTTAATGTTGGAGTCTAGAAAAGTCCTTATACTTTGCGGCTCAGTGGCATTTTAGGTGATAATGGCATCTTTCAGAGGATTCGTGAACAGCTGCCCTGCATCGGCGCCGACTGCAAAGCCACTGAGCTGATGCCGGAGGGAAAAAAAATCGTATGGTCGGTGGAAAACACTTTAATCCCATCCTAGTTGAACTGTTTACAAGAACTAGTCGAGATATGTGTTGCAAAAGTCTTGGCAGTCACGACAATAACGGATCGTGCGGCGGTATTCTGTTGTATTGTCATGCCTTCGGAACCATCGTCCACATCCTTATAACAGAAATACATACAAAAAGTGGCGCTGCTCTTTGAGAACATTAGGAGTTACTAATGTTCTAATAGTGGACATTGAACTGATTGAACTCTTTTTAGATACTAGTTCATCAACCGATTTATAATGTCACTCCATTGTGTCAAGTGACTTAACACGTCAGTGGATTCTGCAACTATTTTGCAACACATCCAAAATATACCGATTTATCATCCAATAGCCTGCCAACCTTTCTACGCTTGCTCCGTCAGGCATGTCTTCCCTCCCATGATTGACGTGCGATACATCACGGTTCTAAAATGACATTGCTTTCACGAAGTCAGTGCGACTTCGTAACACGGAAGGGTGAGCTGTGTTCCTTAAAAACCAAGGCTATAAATAATATATTTATTCAGCCGAATAACAGGAGGATCATTGTAATATTTATTACGTTGATAGATCCCACTGAACTATCTGTATGTAAGGTCTGCGGAATATTCTTTGGTAAATGTACAAACTGCTCAGCAATACAAAAGTATAGGACATTATTTTTATTGTACACGTATAAAAACATTCTTTGCAAAACAATGTGATAGATGATTTTCCCATATATTTACAAACGAAACTAATGATTAATTACGTTATATTATATCTACCGTAAGGTAAATTTTTAAGCAATTTATAAATGAAGGTATTCTAATAGTAGTAGGTATGTGTCCAAGAACCGTGCTACGAGAACCGTGCTACAAGAACCGTGCTACGAGAACCGTGCTACAAGAACCGTGCTACAAGAACCGTGCTACAAGAACCGTGCTACAAGAACCGTGCTACAAGAACCGTGCTACAAGAACCGTACTACAAGAATCGCCCTGGATAATTAGTGACTCTATGTTTGTTATTTTGTGAAGGATTTAGGATATATGCTTTTAGTGAAGGTATTAGATAGATAAGATTTAGGATATATGTTATTTATGAAGGAAATAGGATATATGTTAATTGT
>SDVV010034428.1:0-11175 GCA_016164225.1 Gammarus roeselii
AAGGAGATGCCTTTAACTGTGTTGACATTATTTTATTCGTTGTGTACAACCCTCTTTTTTGTATTGTCTTCAGCACCGGTTTGTTCAGTTTGCCTGCTGCACTGATGGACAATATGGCGACGCAGCTACTCCCCCTTACGTCTTCCTGCCCACTCCCCACATTCATTGGAACAGTAATGTTTTCGCCCATTGTTCGAGTCAACACACTCATGGCAAGGAAATGAACATCCAGCAGCGATAATGAAGCCTCACAGTCGCTTTCACTGGAAGTGCTACTTAAATCAGAGTATTTTGAGCGACTTGAGGACTATATTTACCTGGAAATTCAGAATAGGAACATAAATTCAGGCAGTCTATTGACTGGAAGTATTATTCGGTGGAGAGTGCAATGCTTGAACTATTAAGAGAAATAAGAATGCGAAATAAAAAAAGGTGTGCAGGTGTGAATGTGTCATATTCCGTATATTGGCTTGTCCCTTCATGATGAGATGCAAACATAGATCAGTGAAATGTGGATATGCGTCGCAATATTGAGATCTGGCATTCGGGCAGCCTCTTGAAGTCTAAAAGAATAGAACCGATCGAAAGGACGGTCAGCATTTTTTTCCGACGGCAACAATACTGCCTGCTTCTTTTTATTCCGAAACACACTTTACACGCCGAGTTCCCCACCAGTTGTTATCGCCTGCATCTGAAGAAAGGGAAGTACAAGTCTGTTAAAGGGGAAGAAGCGCGTCTGGCTCATTACTGCAGTAGGGTGGGCGTACACAGAGGACAAACTCTGCTTTTGAAAGTGGGCATTGGAGACCACTGCACAGTGATCTTTGATCAGCCTGGGTATACGGGTATGGAAATGTGCATCAAGGCTGCTCACTAAGTGTACTTTCGTCTTCTCGTCACTTTGAAGCACTGATGTGTCATGCTGATAGGGAAGAAGTATGCATTTGGCTGATATGCGCTATGATCGGCTAATGAAGGCTGCATCCAAGGCGTCTGCACAATTGGTAACGCTTTGTCTGCTCACTAAGCGAGGTTGGGGGGATCGAATGTGTGTACTTCGACCTATGAGGTGAATTTAATGTGTCGGAACAGACAGTTTAATGAGTTATGTGAAACAGACAGTTTAAGAAGTAATGTGAAACAGACAATTTAATGATTAATGTGAAACAGACAGTTTAATGAGTAATGTGAAACAGTCAGTTTAATGAGTAATTCTGAACCAGACAGCTTAATGAATGATGTGAAACAGACAATTTAATGAGTAATGTGATTCATCAAACATACAGCTATCGGTGCACTCAGCTAGATACATATCAAAGTAAACTACAGTCTCAGTCTAGCAACGAAAATAGAATATACAAACACAATTTGCAATTATATATCCTGTTAAACAATATTAATTATCTATCAAGTTAAAAAAAAGTTTAAGCCCTCATAGTTAAATTACGATAAACTGTACAAAAGTTTGGTTTACTATCAGAATTTTCTGAATTGACAATGGGCAGAAAATAATATAAAAAGAACCCTACCGTCTTGCACCACCCACTTGCTCAGCAGCAGCGACATCGATTCAAACGCGCCTGGTCAAGGGTTTCAATCCGGTTGCAGGAATGCATTTAGTTTATTTGGTGGCATCTCTAGCCACTGCACACTTTCAATGCAGTGAACTTTTGCAATGCACATTTTGGATGCGCGAGAGAAGGTGAGGGCTTCATGAATGCGCATACGTCAAAATATGTTGGTTGTTGAACTTTCGCAAGCAACATTTAATTATACATTGCTATGAATAGTGCACTTCTCCTTTAAACCCACAGAATATAAGTGCAGGTTAGAACAGGAATCCTCTACCGAATATTGCACAGTATCCGGGCATTTCTCTGTTGACGATCAAGAAATGATTTATATATTTTGAATTCAGAAAATACCCTTCTCAGTAATATTTTACAAATTCTCGATTGTTTCTCCCAGACCAAAGGTACACATGATGCTTGATACGCTGGAATGTGAATGGAACATGTCTAGGAGACACGAAATGCAAGTTACCAAACGTTAGTTACATAACATAACAAACAAACTACAACAAACTAAGGAAGAAACAACGTAGGAAAAACTTGCGTTCATTTATGGGTCAAATTGAAACGAGTCAATAAATCTGGGAGAAGCAAAAGAGGGGTAACTAAGAAACTTAATGCAGTTTTCAAAATATGATGCCGATCGATCGCCGAGCGTTTTGTTAAATCAATTGGCTAACAACGCTTACTCAATTCTATGACTACTGACCTAACTTCTGCAACATTAAGTCTCTGAATTGACCGACAGATGAATCAGAATTAAATTTATTTTTTTCCTAAACTCTTAATGCTGCTCATCATAGGTAAATTTGTAGTTCCTAGAATACTTCACGCACTTTCCGGTTAAATTTTAATTTTAAACTCCCTCTGAACGTCAGATCAAATATGGCATATGACGGCATAAAAACCAACACACCAAGGCGAGTCGGAATCGCCCTGCATTATTTTATCCTAAATCCGAATGTCTCCACGATTGTATACAATTGAACTGAGGCTGTCGAATCATATGCAGTATCAACTTATAAACGTTATAAATGATATAAACGTTATAAACGGTATAAACGTTATAAACTTTATAAACCATATAAACGTTATAACCGTTATAAACGTTATAAACGTTATTTATGCTGATTACATGAGCCGGATGATGAAACTTTGACCCTATACACGTAAATTGAAAGGCTGCATTACTACTCTGATTTGGATCAGCTGTCACAGATATCGTGTGTCCACTATACCTTCCTTTAAGGCACGGTAATACCGTTTCCTCGAAGGACTATAAACGTAATGCGGTAATCGTCGTGAGAGAATAGCATTGGGCCATTAACGAGAAGATAGAGTGGCGACAGAAAATTCGTTTACCACCGAAAGAACATGATCGAGTTTAATGTTATATAGCAATTTATAATGCTGTTATATCGGTACAAAGTTTCCTAATGAATCATATTACATACATTGCCGATTAGTTCAAATATCGACCCTAAAATGATGATTGAATATTTTCCTTAAATCTCCAATCTCTAATGATTCTTTTTCTACTGTACATATTAAAGTTGTCTAATAGCTGGCGACTGCTTCAGGTCATTTTTGAACGAACTTTTATACGATTTTTTTGCATTGCGTCAATTTTTAATTTATTTTTGTGTACCGCGCTGAGTCAAGGAGGGAGACTGAGACCGATAATCATTGCAAGGCGGATCATTCTAACAGGCTGGACAACGACAAGCGAGGAGGGACTTCCAGTTTTCACAGTTCCAGCTTCTTTCTTTGTGTTCTGATGGCAGTTATCTTGTTTAGCCGACACGAGCGACCCGGCCACTTGCTCGAGGCCCCTGAATAGGTTGGCATGTTTATTTCACCACATAATTAAATTCCAGTTTTCGAAATGTAATTGATTTTCTTGGGAGTTGTGAAGTGATTCCAATTGCCTATGATTGTTGTGAGTGTCGCGTTGCAGAACATGAAAAAAAAGCCATGCTAATTACAGTTCATAGACAATCGAACTGTGCGTAGGAACATTTTTAATATGACTTAGAGATTCTAGAGCCGCATAAGTCCAGCGCCGATCAGGCTTAATTTATATTCTTTTTCTGCTGTAACATTATTTCTCCATTTACCAGATTGCTGATGAACGATCCAACGGCAGCACCTATAGCTGTATAATTGACAGAAGCAATACCACTGCTCTGAGAGATCAAGTTGAAAAAACGATTTGAATTAGCAGATAAATAGCATCTCCCACAACATAATGACAAACCAACATGAAACAAAATAATATTTGTCTAGTGTTTATGGATGCATTAGAGTATCGCATAAACATCTCATTTTATCTAACTGTACTTTCAGACCAAAATGTGGTTGAAATAAGAGTTTACTCTGACATATTGAGATGTAACAAGGAAAAACATTTTTTTATGAAAACATGACTTTGTAGCCGTAATATTGAACTTCTTCGATGCAGAAATAAATTGCGTATATATACACCAAACACTGTCAAGAAACTACTCATTGATCAGGCTAACAGTGTGGAGAAAGTAAATTTAAAACTTTGATGATATTCTGCTGCATGTTTACAACATGTTCCGAGGAGAAGAAAATACCCAAATGAAGCATTTATTATTCAGAAAGACCCAGTGCTCAGGGAGAAAGAACTTAAATCGAAAAAATTTGGCATAGAAGTAAACTTCAATAGACGCAGGAAACAAGAATAAGCTAGTGGTTTTAATTGAACAGTGAAGGAAATGTTCTCGTGACCAAGAAAGAAAAGAAAATGGAGAGCATTTTTTTTCTCATGCTGTAAAATGTTTAACTCCCAAACCTGAAATTGGCCACCTAATGTTATTAATGAACGCAGTCAACAGGTTTATGAAAACAAGGCAATGAGTCAATTGTTGAGTCAAAATTAATTGTTGAGTCAAAATTAACTGTTGAGTCAAAATTAATTGTTGAGTCAAAATTGATTGTTGTGTCAAAATTAATTGTTGAGTCTTAATTACTTGTTGAGTCAGAATTAATTGTTTAGTCAAAATTAATTGTTGAGTCAAAATTAATTGTTGAGTCAAGATTACAAACGAGTCTTTAGTGTCGCAAAGGTAACTCGGCTATATCCTAAGATTGTCTCAGAATTTTCATTGGCGGATCTCGACATTGACATCTCTGAAATGACAAAGATTTCGATGACATAGGTAGCAATAACTCATCCGGGCCAGACGACATCCCAGTCATCCTATGGCACAATGCAAAAAGGTACTGTCAAGACCACTACGAACGTGGGGGCAGAAGACTTTGGACATCTCTGAAATCCCCATAACCATGAAACGTGCTCTCTAATTCCCTCTAGCAAAAGTAGGGAGCCTCACAAGCTAATACAATTACTGACCAATTGCTCTGCCATCGTTTGTAGGTAAAATATTCGAAAGAGTAATGGAATAACGCATACTATTTTTCTTGAAAATGTGAACGCAGATATCCAAGGAAATGTTTATGAATTGATCAAAACTCTTCTCAAAGGCAGAAATGAAAGTTCTGTGGTGAATGTAAAACGTCTCCGCCAGTGGGAGTCCTTAGTGTGGTCCCACAATAACTGTGCGTGGCCATCTGATCTTCTTAGAAATAGCTCATAAACGGAGCCAAAACTGTCCACAGACAATGGATTCCGGCTTTGCAAATTGCACCATAGTACTTGGCACAGTGAAGGATACGAGCGATGTATAAAATCTTCAAGCGGACCTTCACGAAATCTTCACGTGAGATGACGTAAGTAACAAATAATTGAACGAATTTTAATTGGAAATACTAAGATAGGAAATATAGTCTGACCTAAAGTAGCGTCTTCATAATCTAACAACAGTGCGGCCGTTGAAAAAAAAACTTCCTGGATTTAGGTGTACAAATACCAACAATGCTATGTTCAAATAACAATTGCAAGGGTCGAGGCTCGGACCAGATGACTGTGTTTTGGGCTGTGATATCCTACCTGCCATGATATAAAAATACAATGTTGACTCTTTGGAAGCAACTAATCTTACCGTTATAGGCTTTTGCTCTCCTAAGGTTGAAAATATTGGTTGAACCGATAACAAAATAATATTTTTGGGGGGATTTCCTGTAACCAACATTTCCTCCCAATCATCTAGTCATGGAAAGTAGAAAAACGTCCTGCTCTCTGTCCCGATTTTTTTTTGTAGTTTACCCGATATAATTCTGTTTTCAAGTGATTATCTCTCGTTAATAGTTTATTCTTCATGTTGAATTACTTCTCATTAACGTTCATCATTTAACTCAAATATTCCCATCATTAAGGCATTTGCTTTATCCCACAATGTTGTCAAATTTACCCTCATATTATATAACCGTAGTCCAACTCAATTTACTTTCGCATTTCCTCGTATATGAGTTACCCGAAAGCGAGTTACTCGTTGTATTTCTTTGAATGTTTTCATCAACGAGTTGCAGGCCTTTAGAGCTTGATGTGTTACAGCTGGCTCCCATCGGTACAGGCTGACAAGTGGAATTGCAAATTTATACGAATGAATTGCAGCCCTTGCAGAACTTTTAACTGATGAAACGGGGCAACGCAAAGCTAACAGTGCCTGCATATATCCCACACTAATCTGTCAGGCGACGCAACGATAACAGTGCCTGCATATATCTCACTCTAATCTGTCAGGCAACGCAACGATAACAGTGCCTGCATTTATCCAACACTATTCTGTGAGGCGACGCAACGATAACAGTGCCTGCATTTATCGCACACTAATCTGTCAGGCAACACAACGGTAACAGTGCCTGCATATATTCCCCACTAATCTGTCAGGCAACACACTGATAACAGTGCCTGCATATATCCCTCACTAATCTGTCAGGCAACGCAACGATGACAGTGCCTGCATATATCCCACACTAATCTGTCAGGCAACGCAACGATAACAGTGCCTGCATATATCGCACACTAATCTGTCAAGCAACGCAACGATAACAGTGCTTGCATATATCCCACACTTATCTGTCAGGCAACGCAACGATAACAGTTCCTGCATATATCCCGCACTAATCTGTCAGGCGACGCAACGATAAAAGTGCCTGCATATATCCCACCTAATCTGTTAGGTGACGCCACGATAACAGTGCCTGCATATATCCCACACTCATCTGTCAGGCAATGCAATGATAACAGTGCCTGCATATATCCCACACTAATCTGTCAGGCAATGCAATGATAACAGTGCCTGCATGTATCCCACACTAATTTGTCAAGCAACGCAACGCTGCTAGCCTGCATAGTTTTCAAGTCCGATGCAACACTTGCCAGAAAAACGTTTTTATAGCTTATGCTGTATTGTCAAATAAAGAGCAAGACCTGTTTAGTAATTGATGCAATTATCAAGTAATACGTGATCATGCAATCCTGTTTCGTCCGACTTACTCTATGTTTGCTCAGACGTGGTAGGAAATCACAAGAAAGTTTGCAGCGAGTAATCATACATTACCGCTACGCGAATCATAACAGGATGAACGTAGCAATACATAAAATTTATTTTAACAATATATATCGTCTATAGGTAATGCACATACCAATAGGCTGTGCAACAAGACATGAGGAAGCGGGAACTATCCCTCATTTCGCGGCTATCAATATAGCAACACAGTAAGACGAATAAAAATGCGAGAGCAAACATTGTGTTCCTTGTTGTGAATGTGTCGTATTTCGAATATTGGATTGTACTCAGCACGATGAGATGCGAACGTTTATCAGTGAAATGTTTGTATGCGTATCAATATTGAGATCTGGGAATAATAGTCCAGCAGACTTTTGAAGTCTGGAAGAATAGAACACATTGAAAGGACAGTCAGTAATTTATTGCGACTTCATTAAAACTGTCTGCCTAAGTTTGTTTCCTTAAACACACTTTACACGACAAGTGTCACCCCGAGTCAACCTCGCATGCCTCTGAATGAAGGGAAGTACAACTCAATCAGAGCTGTGATCTTAGACCTTTATTTCTCTTGTATAAGCGTGTCGGCAAAACTACACACGACATTAAAGGGAAGAAGCGATTTAGATTCCTCACAGCAGTAGGGCAAGGATTCTACTCCGCTGTATCTGCAGTATATGGGAACAGTCTATAACTTGAAACTTCTTGCAAAGGTTGGGCACTATCCTTGTATGTCTCTGTTGACGGCGGGGAAATCAATTCTAGATTTTATTGTACATAACGACTGAAAAAAAATCAAATTTTGGCAAATTCTCGATTACGTATCTCATATGAAAGATTAAAATAAATGATTGGAATGGTGATCAGTACAGCACACATTACTCAATGATAACCACTTACATAAACGATTGATATTCAGATTAAAACAGCGAGTGAAGTTAAAATCTCAATGACTTAGAACTTAGTGATTAATTATTGAGTGGTTAACGATTTCTTAGTTTCACAGTTCGTTCACCATACATATCAAACAGACTTGATATATAGATTTGGTTTTAGTGAGTGGATTTGATTGTTTTAAGTGCAATGATACAGTGATCAGCGAAATTTTACAATATATCTATTTCTGTCCGTCTTACAGTGAGGCCGGTGGGGATTTGATCAACAAGCTGAATTGAGACTAATTGGGACATCCTGGACTGATGGAAGCTGACCAACCTTGAGTCACAGTAATCGTAATCTCGCCATCTCCATACGACCAGGAATTTCCAGATCTAGAAGGTCAGAAATTCTTAGGATGTTTCGATGACGAGAAGTAGTTTAAATCACCGCAATTATCAAGTAGTCCCCTTACTGACAAAAGTATTCATTGTATTGCAGTACGACGGCAGAGATCCGGTGTTCGTATTATGATGAGTATATTGGCAAGCGTCATCAGACCCTCAACATTATAGCGAGGCAGGTAGAAGAATTCATCCATCACTGAGGGGATTGACTACTTGTGATGAGAAAGTAAACGATTGGAAGCCTCTGTCTTACAGGGGAAATCCCACTGTCTATCATTAAGCCTACGTGCAGCAGCCACTGTCTTACTGGGAAAATCCTACTGTCTCTAATTAAGCCTAGATGCAGCCTACTGCATTCCGGGTCAATACCCTTCAACGGCATTAAATTTAACCTCCACTTATTCATATGACATTTCATACCCATCCTTCTTTCTAGAATGGTCTCAAACGGGCCGGCGCACATTCCTCAATTAACAAAACTACCAGAGTCCCCTTACATCCCCAACAACCTCCTCCTCTGTCGAAGCAGGTGATGGAGATAACCCAATCGTTTATCTACCTCCAGTACCTCACTGCTGGAAATGGAAAGATCGAGAGGCACTGAATATCTTGATACCTTCAAATTGAATTACTCGAATTGTTATTCACCTGCAGTACACAATCATCAAATCGTTATTCACCCACCAAACACAATCATCACATCGATTTTCGCCCACCGTACCCAATCATCAAATTGTTATTCACCCACCGTACACATTCATCAAATCGCTCTTCCCCCACCGTGTACAATCATCAAATCGTTATTCACCCACCGTACACAATCATCAAATAGTTATCCACCCACCGTACACAATCATCAAATCGTTATTCACCCACCGTACACATTCACCAAATCGTTATTCACCCACCGTACACAATCATCGAATCGTTATTCACCCACCGTATACAATCATCAAATCGTTATTCACCCACCGTACACAATCATCAAATCTTTATTCACCCACCGTACACAATCATCAAATCGTTATTCATCCACCGTACACAATCATCAAATCTTTATTCACCCACCGTACACAATCATCAAATCGTTATTCATCCACCGTACACAATCATCAAATCGTTATTCAGCCACGTGCACAATCAGGAGCCATATTGGTGGTTTCGACGAAGGAAAAGAGTGATAAAAACCACTGCTCATGATTATAACACCTTGTAGACAATCAAGAGATTACCCCTGGTCAATTCGACTCGATCGAAGCAATCATTATTGCGTTGTAACTGCAATTTATGTTTGATTACGTATAACATAAAATTATGTTCACTTTATAGCTGTATGCACTCCTCGCTGATCGACAAGTTTTAAATTTCCATGTTCTTTACAATTTGAACCAGCAACGAATTTGTGTTCATTTTTTTAAATCCATTTGAGCACTCATGTATTCCAATATCAACTATAGTTGCACCAGACGCCAGCTCTGATCGACTCCAAATGAACGATGCAACCGCACTGTGAACGGACGAATAAACTAACATTACCGTTTTAACAGAGCTCTCTATTTCGCTCAACTACTGATGTTGTATATGGCCTTCGATACGTTCCTGCTGCGGTGACAAGACCCGGGGCAACAGTTGGTCGAGGACCCCCTGAAGCAGCGCCTAGGTCGTTGGAATATTAATTGAGCTATTATTTAGCGTTGCCTCCATAATATACAATGAAAGCTTTCTGATACTCCACCTAACAGTATGTTGGACTAACTGAGTTGACGGCACCCATTAGGAAACATGCACAGCCCGAGTCTAGGGATGATTGATGGCAAGCAATTGGTTCCGAGATTGATGGGTCAAGAGCTTATACTAGCGTTTGCAGAGTGTTCCATGATAAGCAATAAAACCAGAAGTTGAAATAATCATGGATTTGCCACATAAAACTTATGTGCATTTAATTTTCGTACGTACGAAAAGACGTAGGTTGCATCAGAGTTTTGAATTATTCGTCTAACCCCAGCCCCCTCCTCTAAATTGAGCATGAATACACATTTATGAATCAACGAGCCACATCCAAATGATTCGATCTCCGAGGGGGCCAGTACATATTTCCTCTCCTGTAAGAAAATGATATTGCTCTGAAAACTGGCAAAACGTCTTTTGAAAAATGGTAACAGTGCGCAAGTGTTGTAATGTCAACCTTTTCATAGTGTTTGAAGAAAAAACATCCTGACCGTGCCATCCAAATATATTGAAATTCAAGATGAAAACTTGACCAATTACTGAGCCCAAAAGGTGAGGAACAAAAAAGTGTTTGACTTGTCCTATTTTACATCTTTTCTGCTCAATTTCGTCGTAAATTATTCGTGTTCCAAATGGATCCAGTTCAGAACGAAAACATGTTCCTTTTGTGATCGTGCCCTGTATAATAAAAACAAAGAGGTAATTTTTATTGTCATATCATTAGGCTTGTTTAGGGACGAGTGATTTTTTGAGGCAAAATATCATTGTTTTTAGCTGGAAATAACTGGTTTTGCAATTCGACTTTGCTTGTATATATATTCTAATAAAAGTTTGAATGAGTCGGGGCTTAACTGCAGCTCAACTACATTTCGTTCAATGAAGTTTGGCACACTTCATTAAGAAGAAATTGTGATTAGCATACATGATATGTTACGTAAAATGACAAGATAAATAACATTGAAACACGAGTTATGAAACAGAGTACCTTTGCTAAGCGCGGACGACGTGAATATTCAAGTGGTCATTTCAGTCGACATGTTCTCAGTCGCCCTTGACACAGAATACGCACCAATGATTGAGAAACATAAAAACATTACAGATTTTTCTGGATGACTACTTAACTCATAAGAAATAAATAATCACATTAATGGGTATACA
>SDVV010034429.1:0-11174 GCA_016164225.1 Gammarus roeselii
ATATACATATATCACAGCCTCATTACCACTAACGTCATCTGGCAGCATACCTTTGTACGTTTTTTATCATAAAAGCCCTATGGTCATAACATATGAAGTTGTGCAGTACAATAATTTGAATCTTACTAGTCAATATGACAGTGTACCATAAAACCTAAACCAACGAGCATAAAACGAAACAAAAGGACTATTCATCACAAAAAAATCACAGCTCATGACATAACCATGTCTTTTTCTGCGCTTGTTTGATTTAGACGTGGTGTCATGGTGAATCATTTTTTCATATATATTTTTAATTTCATTCACTCATTCCACTGTCAATAATAAATAACACTCGGGTGTTGAGTCAAATAAGTGAGATTCTATTAATTAAATTGGTTTAGGCTAGTGGAAAGAGGTCAGGAAAGATGCGAACTGTTGCAGGAGCAAAATAAAAGAAAGAGTGTGTGTTGAGATTACACTTGTGTCGACACACGTGCTGCAGTTGTGCAAGTTCTTGCGCCACAGGTGTGGAGCTACCTGCTAAGAAACAAGTAATCAGATTCAGACACTAGTAAATAAAAGAAGTACGTGGCTTTCACTCGGCAATTTTATTTTGAACCCATTTCATTCGAAATAACAATAGCGCGGATGGCGAAGAAAATTGGGCACATATTGATGGATGTCACTAGAGAACCATGGGAGTCGGTGGTTCCAGCAACGTTTGGGACTTATTGTACAGATAGGCAATTTTTTTTGTATTCTTACAGCAGGAACGAAAGTTGGCGAAAGGTTTCAGAGACGGGCAGCATCCTCTCATGGTTATTTGGTCAAATCTCACACTATCGTGCATGTTTGAAATACTTGTTTTATGGACGTTGAAAACACTTCGCTCTTCGTGAAAGTTCCTCTTCTCGGAGATTGTTCATTAGTTTTAACATTTTTTTAAAATCAAATAATATTAATATTTAATATCTGTCAAATAAAAATCCCTTAAAAAAGAGGCTGTGTTCCTGACCAAAATTGCCAACCAATTGTGCTGCGCAATACCGCAACAAATGGTGTCTTCGGTGTTGATGAGATAGATGTGTGCTAAACGTCATTTATTGCCAACTGCGGGGAGATTGGACTCCTCCCCCCTCTGTGTCTGCCTAACTTAGCCACCCCCCTAACTAGGGGGAAACGGCTGTATGTCTATACATACATCTAACTATATACCTAGAGGAGCAAAATGATAACAAAGCTCTGGACTTATTTATACTGGTCTCAGTGGTCCAGGTAGTTGGAATATTTTACTTTTTCAAGCCTCCTTGTGGCAGAAAATTGGCAAAATCTAAGTCCTTTCCCGGACTTAATTTCATGATAAATTTGGTCGGAAATTTTTAAAGATTGCATTTTCTATTTTCGAACTCAACTTTCAATATTTTGTTAAATACTATCATCATTCTTCAGCCAGTGGGAGAGTTCTAATGCATTTTGTACACTAATACCGAGTAAATAATTGGAGATAAATTTACTGTAAAAATTACGAAACACCAACTGGGAACTTTCAACCGGGAAATTCTAAGAAGCCTAGACGCGTACCCAGAATTTCCCTAAAGGACCTTGCGGAGTTTTCTGGCCCTGTGAATGCATGGCATAACATTGCGCCTGGGCTCAAGCGCAGGTATCCAATAATAATAATAATTATTATCGTTTTTGAGGCACTCGGTGGTACAATAATAGTTTACAACAGCAAACAAGTTAATAAACATTTCTACTAATACATGAAAAATATTATCTAAAAAAGCACACGTGAAGACAGATCAAGATTAAGATACACGACAACAATTTAAAGATTAAGTTTGAGACACGTGTGCTTAAAATACCTTTTATGTCCCTTTCCCACATGAATATGTATACAAACAACAATATTGGAGAGGTTTAGTATACAAGGCTAGCACTCGTTCTTCTCGGGACAGTGATCATACCCGGGGTTGCATCTTAATCAGACAGCCGCACGCATATAATGAGCCCACAACCTAGATAAGCAGTTAGATGGCAAACATTATTCCTGTTAGTATCGGGATCTACCTGCACAAGCAGTATGCTGTCCCATCTTCCTTTAAGTTGGGATAGTTCGTATCCCTCACTGTTACATACTGCCACCAGGAAGGGATTATTCGAGTATTCAATTCGTTCCTGGAGGCTGTATGCACTTTTTCTTGCTCGTACTTTCAGGCAATCGACATCATATTCTGCAAATACAAGGCTAGCACTCGTTCTTCTTGGGACACACGCCAGCCTCCTGAATATCAATGTATGCTACTCACAGTTTGCTCAAAGTACCCCTCGTGAATTTACACCACAAAAAGTTACAGTATATAGGATAACAGTACGTTTCAAAAAGCTGCAGCTTAACATCCGCTGTACAAAAGTTGAATTTTCTTGTAAGTTGGTTGCCAACCGCATTTAACGATTAATTACTTACAAAGTAATTAATCGTCTGCTTTAATGTAAAAATAGACATTTCCGTCCCATGCTGAGGCTTGAATCCAAATTGGTTGGGCGATTTTTTCAAACAGTCGCCATGCCTGTTCTGGATAACTATTTCTAGAAGCTTTGATGCAGCAGTACCAATTGATATTGGTCTGTAGTTACCTTTATCGGTGGTACATTTTGTCTTCGATCTTATGATGGGTTTTACGACAACAACCATTGGTAACTTAGGAAGGTAAATAAGTTTAAGGCAGCCAGCGAAGAAAATAGGCATGACATAAAGCAGATGAACAGGACCATACTTGAACTTCATCAGGTACACCAGCCTGTCCCACGGCTTTGCCATTTTTTAATTTCTTGAAAGCAATGCTAAGTTCCCACATATAAACATCTTCATCATCACTATCCCAATTGAGGGAATCATTGACAAAAAACGAGTCAGTGTCGTCGTTGACACTGTTCATGATACCATCAAAATAGTCGCGTCACATATCAGCAATATTTCTCTCCCCTGTTATGTCATTAACAGATTGAGAAACAGAGCTATCTTTCGGTTTAGATTTTTCATTTTAGTTGAAGAAATCAATCATCCGTCCGCGAACCATTTTTTCTGACAGACTAGCTGCAGGTAAATCGTCCTCGTGTTTCTTACAGTAGCGCAGCGCGTATTTGCAGGCATTATTCAATTGATTCTTTTCATTGTACGATAAGCCTGCTCGGGGTTGGCCAGCATCACGCCATTTGGCATAGGCCACTTTGCTTGCTTCGTGTAATACAGCCACAAGCCTGTTCCACCCTGGCGTCCTGTGCCTTTCCCTTGGTGTGTGCTTTCTAAACGTTGTTTTGCCAGCCATGTGAGCCGCACCAAATATACACTCGTAGAGCTCGTCTAACTTATCTCTGTCAGCTGCTGCATGAATCCGTAGCACCTCTGGGGGCAAGCTCCCGAGCTGATTGATAAGTGCTGAACAGAATACATTGGTCTTAACTCTATCATTGAATTGTCAATTATTGGTCTGTGTGGCGGTATCCCCACTAACCATTAAAGGGAGCGTATGAAATGAGATCTCGGCATGGAACGGCAGTCATCTAACAGAGGCGTGTAATCCGCTACAAACATTTGGTAAGGTTCCAGAGTTTACCTGAACAAATGCCAATATTCAAAGCAGTTTCCCCGGTATATAGAAAGTGGGAAACGGGAAGGATGTCTCCGGAAACGATTTTGTGCCCCATTTAGGATCTCTAGGTCATGGCATTTGCGACGATTTTATAACTATTTCTCCTCGTATGAACAAATTCTGCAAACAGATCGTAAAGTACTACTAATATGTTTTGGGTATAAATGATTCAGACAGATTTGGCTGAGGCTAGAGACTAATCTTTGGAATTTAACAATTTTTGGCGACTCCTCATACAACTTTTTGCTTTTTTTAAATTGTTATTGATCATACTTCCAAACCAGGTTTATCAGGAGTTGCTGATATTGTCTAGACGTGTCACCTGAATTAGGTATGAAACGAAAAAATCGACTAGATACGGTTGGTATTTGATCAGATTTGCCGATCATAAAATACTGTTCTGTTGACTGGTTGACCCTCAACATAACTGCAAATCTTAGAGAAGCTAGATAGTTGACCCTTGTTTGGTTTTAAGTTGGAGACTAGATATGGAATCATCCTTTATCAAAACAACAAATGTATTTGAAAAATAAACAGAGGTGGTCGAGAATATACCCAAAACTCTTCTTTTTATCCCCTTGTTTGGATTCTGGGAATCAGAAGTGATGAGCCTGAAGACTCTGTCTCATGCCAGGATTCATACCAGAGAAAATTTAAAAATAGTCTCCGAAACTCCAAACTGTTTTAAAATGCCCAAATCGCTTCTTATTTTGTTAATAAAGATAAGGGAAATTACCCAAAGCGCTGTCTATCTGATTTCGCTACCAAAAGCCAAAGCATTTCGGGAGATCTTCCTCTCTCGTCCCATAAAATCGAGTTTGGTCGTTGAATATATTCACTGAAATAAAAAGTAAAAAAGTTCACACAAATTACCAAGAGGCCTGACGACTGAATTTTTTTATTTGTTGCTCGGAACCTAAAATAATGATTCACACAGTTACTCAGATCTGGGCGACCGTGACTCAGGACTTATTGAGGATCCTGAGATCTGCCCCATAATGCATTATTTAAAATTTGATGAGGTCGTAAATTTTAATTGAAAAACTCCCTAGGATGATTGATCAAAAATCCTCGATCATGACCATTATATAAAAATATTTAGAGATTGGAGTATATAATTAGGAATTCAAAAAGATCACCAATATCCATTTTTACTATTCGAATCAGCTGAAAGATTTGTCATTTTTTACTAACCTCATATTTGAAGACAAGTTGAACATTAGGATAGTTGAAAAGGTTCTGATTCATGACAATTTGATAAACTCTTTCTGAATTTTACCTACATTTATTCGGCAATAGTACCCGTCTGCCACAAAACGTGACAATAACATACTGCCATTGCAAAGTATATCTTGATTTGTTGAAACTCTTACTTTCTAAACTGGCAAAATCTACCTCAAAGTACAAACTGGTCTGAGCTAAGAGTTTGCAGAGAGGGGAAGTGTTGCCCCAAAAAAAACATCAGAAGAAAGATCTTGAATACGTGGAATCGTTGAATTGGACCTTCTTTTCTAGCATCGGCATCAGTGGAATTAACGCGTAATCCTATCTGGAAACTTAGCAGGTAGTGCACATGAGAATACAGTAGGTAGTGCACCTGAGAATATAGTAGGTAGTGCACATGAGAATAGAGTAGGTAGTGCACCTGAGAATAATGATCGCTCGCTACAGATTTAGCATTCGAACTTTTCACATTCTGCTCTTGAACGTTTCGAACACAGTAATTGAAATGCCCGCAATTATATTTTCAGTACTTAATATTGAATATTTACTATATGAAACACAATGCGTTTTTTTTTCTGCACTTCAAATCTGGATAATGCCACTTTCAGTTGAAATTCGGACTTAAAATTCTGAACAGGCATTTATCTGTGTGGATTTTGCACATTTGATTCTTAGATCGTCTTCCTTTCCTCTGACACTTGGCTTTATTTTTGTTCTATATCCAATCTTTCAGGACCAAACAATTTGCAAATGAAACTTCTCGATGTAATCTCTGCAACTAAGTATTTTCTCATTATTCTAATTTCGGATTATTTGCATCTTTTATATTAAATTCTGTTGTCCAATTTGGAAAAAATGGAGACAAGTGAAAGATATAAGGCCGGAAAAAACATAAACGGATCCCAAAATATTAGGTACGGTATATTTCATTCTATTTTGTGTCTTATAAGGACTGGCGTCATGGCCACCTCCTCCCCTTACATGTATTAATAATTTGCATCAGCTGCATTTTTATTTTTTACTGAAAAAACTAAGCTATTCAATTTACCTATTGTTTCGGTAATTTCTACCGTCTGTTCAAGTGTTTCTCTAGACAATTCATTCCCCTAAATTAATGTAACTTGCTCAGCACTTTGGCACTGTTCACTATATGGAGCAAGATTAATGGTTAAGGTTGTAAATTACAGGTAAGTGCGTACGCAGACATTCCCAAACTATGGGGTGAGAGAGCAACAGTCAAACTGCCATGTAAAGTCTGAACAAACATAATACCTTTCATATTTTGACTTCTATAGATTAGAATAGACTCATGACTTCTCTGCCTCTCCCGTTTTTTCTAGCTTATTTAATTATGGTTACAAACAGCCAATCATTACATTAGTGAGATGTAATAGATGTCAGGGGCAGCACAACAAATCTCATCGCTTGTAAATAAAGTAACGCTTTATTAATCAAGTGTGTGAATCAGTCCACTATGATCCACTTTATCCCTAAACAATAGCTCTGCAATGTACCCAAACCTTCAGTTCCTTGAGAAAAAAAATTTACGATGCAAAATAAAGTCAGCCCACTACTAAGGTGAAATTCGGTGCACCGATACAATAGATTTCTAACCTACTATTTATTCCAATGTTCATTTTTTTCACTGATCCGAGCCACTGTAACATTTCGACTGCTCTGGAAGATGAAGCATCTCAAGTTTACTGCACAGTGGGAACCGAGATATTCATAGTGAAAAAAGTGGAAATGAAGCACCTCGAGAGTACTCCGCAAAGGAAGTAGAAACGGTAAGAAGGAACAGAGTAACTAGATGCTGAAATATTTTGAGTGTTCTGCGCTTAGAAATAGAATGACGAAGCGTCTCAGGCGGCGAATGAAAGTAGAAATGATCCAACGGAATAAAGAAATTGGATGATGAAACTTCACGAGTGCACTCATAAATGTGACAGAAAATACGTCAGAAGTAACAACGTAGTCGGATGATGAAACTTCTTGTGTGTACAGTACAATGGAGAGTAGTGCGCAATGGAAGTAGAAAAGGTCAGACAAGACAAAATAACTGGACGATGAAGTGTTTCGATTGAACTGCACAATGAAGCAGAATGGGTCAGACGGAACAAAGAAACTGGATGATGAACTTTCTCGAGTGGATTACACAATGGAAACAGAAGAAGTCAGACGGAACAAAGAAACTGGATGATGACGAGTGGTGAGTGTCTGCACAACGGAAAAAGTGTTAGACGAAACAAACTTACTAGATGAAGAAGCGTCGCACGTGTACTACGAAATATAAAAAGAAAAAATCAGGCGGAACGAAGTAACATAATGATGATGCATCCCATGTGTACTGCACATTAGAAGCAGAAAAGGTCAGACGATACTAATTAACTGGATGATGAAGAGTCTTGAGTAGATTAAGCGAAGAAAAAAGTGTCAAACGAAACAAAGTTACTAGATGATGATTGGCGTCGCCAGTGTAATGCAAAATGGAAAGAAAATGAATCTACAAATGAATGTACAGAAAATACAGGTCAGACGGAGCAATGTAACAGGCAAAAAAGCGTCTCGAGTGTACTCTACAATGGGAGGAAACAGATACAGATACTAGGCCGAATCCCCAGTATGACGGAAGGTGTCCGACGGCAAGGCGCCCTTTACACTCCTTTCATACACTCACACGCAATCCAACTTTGCCCTTTGGCCTTGAAGGGTCCGGTCAGAAGACCCCGCGACACACACCTTGGGTCAGGAATGAGGTCTGAGTTCAGTGTCAGCAGCAGGGTCAACAGTGTTAACTGGTTTAAAATTTCATTTAGAAAACACTCAACATTCTTCTCTCTTCTGTTTTTGCACTCCAAGTATCAGCCCCGTACAGCACTATTGGAAAAACTCCCCCCTCATACAATTCTCTATTTCCTTGTATAATCCATACCCTACAGCTCATTATATTCTTTAGTGCACCCAACACACAACACCCTTCACTCGCAATTTACCCAAGTCCCCATTAGTTCAGTCATCTGCGCATGAGAACCCAGGTACTTAAAACTCTGAACATCTCATTTAGAGGAATACTAATTATGTTTGCATTAACATTCTTCAAACATCTCATTACTTTGGTTTACCTACGTTAACATGCTGCTTTCTGCTCTCACACCCTACCAAACGACAACACTAGCCTACACAACTTCTCCTTCGAATCTGCCAACAGTGCCGCATCACCCCCAACAGTAACTGACTCAACTGCCAACTTCTCCCATTAGCTCCAAATGACTCAAAGCCACGACCCATTACACTCGCGTTTATCTCCCTGACTACTACATCCATTTACAGATTGAACAACCAGGGAGACATAACGCAACCTAGTTTCAGTTTCACTTTCACAGTGAACCAAGCACTCACCTCGTTCCCTACTCGGACACATGATCTGCTGCCAACGTAGAAACTCCACACTGCTTTCAACAAAATATCGCCCATTCCATACAAACGCATCACTTTGCATCCTGTCAACCTTATCGTAAGTCTTTTTAGATCCATGAAGTCTCAGAACACATCCTCTTCCTTGGCAAAATAGTTTTCACAGAGTTGTCTCACTGCAAAATCTATTTGGCCCACCCCTTACCACTCCTGAAGTCACACTGTTCCTCGCCAATCATACCATCCGTACTCTTTCAGATCCTCTGTAATAGCACTCTTCCGTACAACTTACCAATAACGCATAATAAACTGGCAATTCTCGAGTTGCAGCATTCATTTGTATCTTCTATGTCTTTATACAGATTTTTATCTCCAATGTCTCAACAGCTGAAAAAATTGCTAGCACTGAGCCACTCAATTGGCACAACACCCGATTCAAACACGGATTCAGTTGCCTCACCAGCAATTCGACTATCGTTACTCCACCCCTCTTCAGGCACTCAGTCGCGCAACGCCATCCAAACCAGGCGTTTCCCTGTTGTTATCACCACCATCGCCTCTTGCCCCTCATCCTCAGCCATGTCCTCGACAAGTTTCGCCCCCAAAACTGGCATACGAGCACCACCACCCAAAACAACAACGTCAGCCTCTTTGACATCCACATTATTGAAAAACTCATCAAAATACCCGGACCACTTCTTGTATACATCACCAATCTCCAACAACAACAGGCCGTTTACATCGTCAGCCATCTCCTCTTTCCTGGCCTCTACCTTTCTCACCCAATTTATCTCTTTCCAACAGCGTCCCTCACCACCCACGTCACCTTTTTTCGAACTATAGTTATCATACGCCGCCACCGACAACGCTTACAATCACTCCACAGGGGCTCTTCTCTTATACGCCACCACCGACAACGCTTACAATCACTCCACAGGGGCTCTTCTCTCATACGCCACCACCGACAACGCTTACAATCACTCCACAGGGGCTCTTCTCTTATACGCCACCGCCAGCTCAACCTCATCGTTCAATCACTCACAGTACTTACTCATTACACCCGCCCTCAAGACACACACTTTTTTGCAAATCTCAACAACGGATCTCTAAACGTATTCCATTCTTCCTCAACACAACTGATGCCGTTCCGTCTCACACTGTCATATTCCTCCCTCAGAGCCCACTGGAACTCCTCAGCTCAGCTTGCCACACCCACAGCACTCACCTTCACTACCACTCTTCCTCCTCCTACTTTTATACTCCCATACCACCTCTGCTCCACTCTTAATCTTCATCACACCAGTAGATGATCAGACATTCCTCCGTCATCTCCTCATGACACCCGCTCATCCAACAGGCTTCTCACCTCTCTCCTCAAAATCAGCACAAAATCCACCAGCGCTCTTCCACCACTGCACCAATAGCCATCTTTACCCATGTGTACTTGTGGGTACCTCGCTTCTTGATCAAGCCGATTCTTACCACTAGCTCTCTTTCCACTGTAATTTCTACCGGGAACGCCATATCACCTTACCACATTCTCCACAGTCGAGGATATTATTCAAGTGCTTTTAGCACTGAGGCCAGGGAGAAAATATCGCTATTATATTTATAGAATATCAACGGATCTGTACGCCATTTGGCCACAAGGCAACGTAAAATTCCAATTTGTATTCATGTGAATGAACAACAAATCTTGTTTTTTTAATGGAGTTTTCGTTCAATTGGGATCGAATTTCAAGCACGTTGTAGTTAGCATGTCAACGTATTGGACGACAAGAACAGGCTCAAAGAGCTCTGTATTTATTACACCTTTCACTTGTAGGTCAACACAAGATCCATACTCGTTCTCAGATTTAGTTTTATGCCATCAATGCATCACCGTTTTTATGTTCGTTTCATTTGTTTCAGTCAATAATTATCCAAATTAAGAGCGTTTGTAATTTTGTTTGACTACTATTCAGTGCATATAAAAATACACTTTGTTGGCAGTTAGAGAGACGGGTTGCTCTGTAGAATATTGGTTACAAAATACGTTGTTAAACTTTTGAGTATCACAGGGTACCGTCTTAGAAGAGTTGAGTATTACAGATCGCCATCTGAGGAACGTTGATTATTACATGTCTAGTTGAGATTTAGAAGTCATTATCGTAACACCATTGCGTATTATCTTTAATCTAATGGAGGGACGTTGATAAATTACAGGTCACCATCATATACCAAGAAACGTTGAGTATTACATATCACCTTCTCAGAAAATAATATTATGTATTTCATGTCATCATCTGAGGAAGGAACGTTGTGTATTACATGTCACCATCCTAATACAGAATGTTGTGTATTACATGTCACCATCCTAATACAGAATGTTGTGTATTACATGTCACCATCCTAATACAGAATGTTATGTATTTCATGTCACCATCTGAGGAAGGAACGTCAAATATTACATGTCCCCTCATAAGACCATTGAGTATCAATTACTATTATGATTGGAGTAAGGGTGGAGGACTTGAACACGGGAACACTTATGATACGATTATTTAGGTTGAAACCGGTTTACACCCAGGCAAAGACTCGGCGGACTCCCACTCTTCAATCCTACCGTCACAACGGATCTCATCGAACACTGTTACGCAGGTATCTAGTATCACACATTTCAATCTTACACTCTGTGCGTGGCGAACATGCCCTAGGCCAAAGTCGACCGTTACAGCACGCTTCGAGTCGCTGCGTCCTTACCGCTTAATTTCCCTTGGTTTTTGATTTGATTTGATTTGAGCCTCATTTCCACCAGAGCCTCAACGTGAGTCATAATAGGCTCCCCCGTAGGGCTCGATGATTATTGATTCCAGTAGGCTCGCACGCCTAAGTGCGCGAGGAATAAACGAAACAACGCTT
>SDVV010034430.1:0-11174 GCA_016164225.1 Gammarus roeselii
CTTATCATAAGCTATTCCTTAGTACCCTTATCATAAGCAATTCCTTAGTACCCTTATCATAAGCTATTCTTTAGTACCCTTATCATAAGCTATTTCTTATTACCCTTATCATACGCTATTTCTTAGTACCCTTATCATAAGCTATTCCTTAGTAATCTTATCCTAAGCTATTCCTTATTACCCTCATCATAAGCTATTCCTCAGTACCCATATCGCAAGCTATTCCTTAGTACCCATATCAAAAGCTATTCCTTAGTACCCTTATCATAATCTACTCTTTAGTACCCTTATCATAAGCTATTCATTAGTTGGAGGCGGGAGATAATGTTGTCTTCAAAGCAGCTAACGCTGATAATGACGGGAAATTTGTATCTATTTGCGGACCTGTCATCAAACAGGACTCTCTGCTCACCTGCTGAAGGCCAGCTGCTTACAGTGTTTCTCTACATGATTGTTACCCCCAAATGCAAAGTTATGTAATGACATGTGGCACTACTTCCCACTTGTAAGATGCTGGTTGCTTTGTGTACGATAAATTATAACTGATTGTTAAACGGTTGTAATTAAATTAAACCCTTCTTTGGACGGGTTTTGTCGAGAAATGTGAATTAGTGAACTCTAATTGATTAACTGCAAAGGAAAACGCCAACTTCCTCCCGCAATTAGGAAAGTTTTTAATTGACTGCTTAGTTTCCTAACCTGTTCTAACTATTTAATTGTCTTTATCTGGACTCTAGGCTGCAGAAGCTTATGATTTTTCTCATCCTACAATCGAACGCTGCCAGTCCAGACGTTCTGACGCTTCATTTGGATTGTGTTTATTTGTTGTTTTGAGCTGCGAATTCCTTCATACATTTGTAGACAGGGTGCGCAATTGGTCCAGAGCCATTTGTGATGAATTGAAACATTAAGGACCATATGTGATGAATTGAGACAGTAGGAATCAACATGAATTTCTTCAATATCTGAATATTTATTTATCTCAGAATGTTGCATCACGTAGATTTTTATTTATTCGAAGCCCCTGTGACTTGTACATTTATTATGCGTGATTAAATGCATTGTTTATGTTGGGAATCTGGTAGTTATCATTAGTAAACTTATTTAGTTCTTCCCAATGACGTGTGCTTCGCCGTGCGACTTGGGATGTGATGTTTAGCACTATTGGGCAGGGGTTGCTCATGGATGCACGGTCAACAATCCTATCAATGCAATTAATAGAATCCTATCAATGCAATGAATAGAAACCTATCAATGCAATAAATAGAAACCTATCAATACAATTAATAGAATCCTGTCAATGCAATGAATAGAAACCTATTAATGCAATGAATAGAAACCTATCAATGCAATAAATAGAAACCTATCAATGCAATTAATATAAACCTATCAATGCAATAAATAGAAACCTATCAATGCAATGAAACATCTTACATAATCAAGGAATCCGAAACGTGGATAAAGGGAAAAAAATTGTGCATCCAATGACAGTAAGTATTTCTTTTAAAATCATTCCAAAAATAAAAATACATATTCACTGAATTCAATTTCAACTCTTCAGAATTGTTCACAATCTTGGTTTGTTTCAAATACTTTTTCCCCTCACGAAAAGGACTCGTAATTTGTGGTCCATCCCACTTTGATTTCGATTTGATTTGATTCTCCTTTCCAACAGAGCTTCAACGCGAGTCATAATAGACTCCCCCGTTGGGCTCGATGATCATTGATTCCAGGAGGCTCGCACGCCTCAGTGTGCGAGAAAAACAACACTGTTAAAGTTGGAAAAATTTGAACATTTTAGCAAAGTCAGACGCACGCTGGTGCTCATGAGAAAACGCTTAGACGAAGCGTATCTCCTCTTCCAATCATTTAGAACTTTAAGTGTAATATGTACGCACGCTAGTGGTTACAGGTAGCATCGTCGAGACTGGAACAAGGTTTACGGCTACACAGACAAAGTCAACTCCGACAGCAACCCAACACGACCTAGAACGATAGGCGGTCTAGGTCGATTATAGTACACTTCATTTATTCAGGTGAGACTCAGACAAAACGAATCCTTGCCTCCAATTATTTCAAACTTCAAGAGTAACATGTACGCATGCTAGTGTGCACAGGTATCATCGTTGAGACTGGTACAAGGTTCATGGCTAAATGGACAAACCCAACTCCGAAAGCAACGCAACACAATGTTTGCAGCTACGCGGTCTAGTTTAGTAGAGGTACAATTTGTTTATTCAGGTAAGATAAAGACTCAGACGAAACGAATCCCTGCCTCCAACTACTCAGAACTCCAAGAGTAATATGCACGCGCGTCAATGCGCACAGATAGTATCGTCAAAATTGGTACAAGGTCTATAGCTTCACGGATTAGATAAACTTCAACCGCAACGCGTCACAAGGTTTTGTAGCTACGCAGTCCAGGTCAGCCCCAGAAACTAAATATGGTCCGTGCACGCGCGAGCGAGCACAGTCTGAAGAAAAAAAAACATTCACAAAATCACAAACAGGAACTCCCGCAAAAATACACCAGCATTATTATACATGACAAAATTGTGGATCATGAAGAAGAATGTAAGTGCAGGTTTACCATGGGCAGGAAAACTGCTCAAATTATTGATTTCGCACTTATTGCTTAAGAGGAGAGGGGGCATAGGTCTCATGAGTCCCAAAAGAGCCCGATGAATCCCGGAGGGTAACCCAAGTCCCCCGGGTCTTCCCGAGCTCCCCGGGTTCCCAAGACCCCTCGTCTCAGCTCATCTCGGCTTGTCACGAGTCATTTCAGCCAGTCTCGGCTAGTCACGACCAACTCGACTCGCCTCAACATGTTTCGACAAATCTCGATGCACCTCGACCAGCCTCGAAGTGGCTCTCCCTCTCTGCGCTAGTAATCATGTGGACTGTAGCAACAAAAAATTTTACTCAAGCACTTTAGGAGGGAGTGTGGTGGCAGAGGTACTTCGGGTCCCAAAAGAGCCCGACGAATTCCGGAATGTAACTCAAGTCCCCTGGGTCCCCCGAGCTCCCCGGGTGCCCTCGTCTCATCTCATCTCGACTTGTCTCGAATAATTTCAGCCAGTCTCGGCTCGCCGCCAACTCGACTCGCCTCAACATGTTTCGACCCTTGCCCTCTGTACTAGTAATACGCGGACTGTAATAATTATTCTTTCTACTCAAGCGTTTCACATATATACATTTTTCTGTGTCTGGGTTCTACAGCGTGGAGAGAGAGAAGCAGGGGTTTTAGGGTTTAGAAGGGCCTCAAGCGGGTCCAAAAGTTTCTCAAGGGGGTCCCAAAGGGTCTCAAGGGTGTCCTAAAGGGCCCCGGAAGGGCCCAAGCGGGTCCTCCCGAATCCTCTTTGTCTACGAAGTCCCCGGGTTCCCGAAACCTCCAGGTCTCTCGAGTCCCGCGGGTCCCACGAGTATCCCCCATTCCCGGGTCACCTAGTCTCAGCCAGCCCCGGTTCGTCTCGAATCGTCGCCTCGCCAGTCGACTCATCTCCACTCGCCTCAACCTGCTTCGACTCGCCTCGTCCCCTCCACGCACAGTGCCATTCAAGACTTTCACTCTCTAAGATCAACATCAACATTATTTCACCATTTAGCCATCAAAACACCTAGCTGTGCTCGGACATTTATTAGACGCCCGGGAGAGCGCAAATTCTCCCACCGTAGGTTGAACTAGACTAACTAACACACCGCATAGTCCACCTTGGGCCCCTGCAGGCGTCTAACGATACATAATTGCATAACTGGTCCAAAATTGATCACCACGAAAAAAGGGCACGGATGAATAATTGAGCCCACGAAATATGGAATACTAAAATACTAAAATAAAGTGTTAATGATCTATAAAATTATTAATCATCCATCCACCCCAAAGTATAAGGTCCAACTTTGATGGAAACCAAACTTCGTGAAACTAAATGTATTATTCAACTCCAATGTGGAACTTCCTCATGTATCTTCTTATGCTATTGGGGGAATTTGACAAAAACCAACGTTAATCGAACTAAATACAATGGGAACAATCTGATACAGTCTAAACCTTATGCCCACAGTCGGAGTAGATTAGTTCTCTCGATAACAAGCTTTACTGATTAGATTAATTCTCTCGATAACAAGAGCTACTGATTAAATTAATTCTCTCGATAACAAGCGCTACTGATTAGATTAATTATCTCGATAACAAGCGCTACTGATTAGATTAATTCTCTCGATAACAAGCGCCACTGATTAAATTAATTTTCTCGATAACAAGCGCTACTGATTAGATTGATTATCTCACTAACAAGCGCTACTGATTAGGTTAATTATCTCGATAACACGCGTTACTGATTAGATTAATTCTCTCGATAACAAGCCTTACTGATTAGAATAATTCTCTCGATAACAAGCGCTACTGATTAGACTGATTCTCTCGATAACAAGTGCTACTGATTATATTAATTTTCTCGATAACAAGTGCTACTGATTAGATTAATGCTCTCGATAACAAATGCTACTGATTAGAATCATTCTCTCGATAACAAGTGCTACTGAATAGATTAATTCTCTCGATAACAAACGCTACTGATTAGATTAATTCTCTCGATAACAAGCGCTACTGATTAGATTAATTCTTTCGATAACAAGCGCTACTGATAAGATCAATTCTTTCGATAACAAGTGCTACTGATTAGATAAATTCTCCTGATAACAAGCGCTACTGATTAGATTAATTCTCTCGTTAACAAGCGCTGGTTAGATAAATTCTCTCGATAACAAGCGCTACTGATTAGATTAGTTCTCTCGATAACAAGTGCCACTGATTAGATTAATTCTCTCGATAACAAGTGCTACTGATTAGATTGATTCTCTTGATAACAAGTGCTACTGATTAGATTAATTCTCTCGATAACAAGTGCTACTGATTAGATTAATTCTCTCGATAAGAAGCGCTACTGATTAAATTAATCCTGTCGATAACAAGTGCTACTGATTAAATTAATCCTGTCGATAACAAGCGCTACTGATTAAATTAATCCTCTCGATAACAAGGGCTAATGTCGCTAAGTGTTTTGCTGATGATGTATCCTTCTCGCTGCTCCTTTAATGGGTGGGTCTGGATGAAAGCCAAGCAGCCATTTAATAATATAGTGTTCAGAAGAGAGGCGTTGGTTCATGAACCTCATCAGTCCGGAGACCAAACGGAAGGGAGAAGAAGGGTAGAGCTGTCATGTGCGAGGAAGCAGAGAGATCCAACTAAAGGGAACACGAAGGAAAGAGCTGTCTGGCATGAGCAAGCAGGAGACGGGTAAAATTGAAGATACGTGCAGGAAAGAGTTGTCAGGCATGAGGGAGCAGGAGACGGGTAAAATTATGGGACGTGCAGGAAAGAGTTTTCAGGTGTGAGGAAGCAGGAAAAGGGTAAAATTGATGGGACCTGCGCCTACGTAGTTTGACCACCCACACACTCATAACACTGTAACACTGTATGCGAATAAAACTAGAATGCGCAAGTGAACCCCAAAAAGGAGAAATTGACCTGACCAAAACTGACTAATCTATTAAACCAACACCTGAGGCATTGCCGTATGAGAAAGAAGTATATAAACGAGATAAATTATTTCTCTGTTTGGGCCAACTGGTTGTGTGGGAATGTGTACAGGGAAAAAATGTCCAAATTCTTCTATTGCTCGTTCCAGACTCTCACCCCATTGAACAGGAATATACTTATGGACATGAATTTTTGACTGATGGAGAAAACTTGAGAGAGAAGGTCACTAATAACAAGATTGGGTAGAATAAGCCTCGGCACACTGGTTGATAAGAGGGCCCCAGGCATCGATACCATAGATTATAAGAGGATAAACAACAAACAAAATGATGGTCTTCAATACATGTTGAGGTAACATTTTGATACGCAAGCATTATGATGCACAAATCTAACATTTTATTGCAGTTTCCGTTTATACTTAGAGAGTAGGGGAGCTAATTGTCTAATGTAGTGCTATGGAATTAATCCTGGGTTCCTGGGCTTCAAAAACGTTACCTATTTGCTAAGCTATTATTTTCGTGTTAATTATAGTTCAAGAAAACTGAATAAGAGGTTTTACCTATATTCATCAATATCGTTAACATGTCAAACTATTACAAATTTTAATAAGTTTGTTATTTGTTACTCTTTGCAAACAGAATATATTATCCCCCAAAAGAGTGGATTCAAAAGAAAGTATAGTGGATATAACAGAAAGTATTAGTGGATACAAGATAAAGTATCAGTGGATACAAGAGAAAGTATCAGGGGATACAAGAGAAAGTATCAGTGGATACAAGAGAAAGTATCAGTGGATACAAGAGAAAGTATCAGTGGATACAAGAGAAAGTATCAGTGGATACAGGAGCAAGTATCAGTGGATACAAGAGAAAGTATCAGTGGATAGAAGAGAAAGTATCAGTGGATACAAGAGAAAGTATCAGTGGATACAAGAGAAAGTATCAGTGGATACAAGAAAAAGTTTCAGTGGATACAAGAGAAAGTATCAGTGGATACAAGAGAAAGTATCAGTGGATACAAGAGAAAGTATCAGTGGATACACTCGTGCTATTAATGTACATCAAAAAGAGAAGTGGACAAAAATTTGAACCCTGAGAGCGGCGCTGGATACAGTTGGAGCAGATTACATAACTCTGCCTGTCCAAATAATCTAATATCTATTATCTAAATAAGATCGAATCTGTTGTGAAGAAAGATACACAAACACTCAACGTCTCCAGCTTCCTCAATCGGATGCTGAGGTTACCCTATCTTAGGCCTCGAATAGGTCAATAAAGATGGGAAGCAGGTACTGAGACCCACGGGTGTTTCGTCCTCGTTCTCACAAGACCAGAGCACTGTGTCAGTATATGTTCTTCAAATCATAATGATCAGAAATGATTTTAAATCTAGAACAATAATCTGCCAGATTAACGGACATGACTTTATTGACTACTTTTCTTAGAAAAGCAAGTGTTCAGATTGGATGATAATTCGCTGCGAAATGTCGGCTTGTCTTTTTGTAAAATAGGGTTTACTCAGACAGTTTTTAGACTTTAGTAAAGTCGACCCCGAAGAAAAAAACATTTTTCAGGTTCTCGGACACGGGTTTGGTTATTGTTGCTTAACATAAAACTAGGAATATAATATAGATTTAAGTTATTCAAGCAGGAAGATTTTATGAGCGGAACAGTTTCTGCACGATCAGTATCATGTTAGGCAAATGAGTTTGTCTGTTGTTCAACAATAAGAGAACATTAAGATCTGACGGTGTCAAAACTGGCGCCCTAAGTTCCCTGCAACCACTGCAAAATATTCATTCCAAATTTTAGCATCCTCGCCAGGATCATACTCTACCTCACAGTCTAAATCCCTTTTCAATTCCATGGCCTCAATAGTTCGTAAAATTGTGCGCGATAATCTGTTGGTGGCATTTAGGGTCGTTCTGACGTGGTCTCCAAACGAGTTGTAGTCGCTTGGGTGTTCCTCTATAAATCATATTCGGGATGTTGATTTTTATAGAATTTTGAGGGACGATGCAGACGACAAACATTCTCAATACAACTCATGGGGCTCTCAGTAAGCCGATAAGTACCATAACGTTTACCTGAAATATACTTTGTTCTAACAGGGCAAAGTTGACATGAATGGAATTCTCATCAACAATCTGTAATTGGGATACAGATCTATTCATTTCGACCTTGACTCTTTCAATGTTACAGGGATGACGACACCTTAATTTGCAACATGTTAGATCATTAAAGTTTGCATAGCGTGTGATCTTGAAATACAAATGGGGAGTGGTCCTTTGTGTTAAGGGTAACATCAACCGCCTCTTGGTGAAGATTACTGTTGGTGCACACGATGTCAATAATATAACAGTAGTAGACTAGGGTGAGACTCTTGTTGGAATGAGAACTGCGAATCATTGCTTTCAAATGAGGGCTACCAGGCACGTGACAAGCCTGTATCAACGTTGAAATCACCAATAATTAGGAAATTTCACAACGGTAATCTCATTGGACTGCAACTGAGTTCGAAACGAACTTATTAAAAGCATATACAAATTTTTCGTGTGACGATACTTGCCGATCTCAAGATCAATAACTGCTGCACAACTCTAATGCATCTCAATATTAGCGGAAAATTGGGCAACGATCGAGGTCTGTGGCGAGAGCTCCGTCTACAAGATGGAGCCCATCAACCCGCGTCGGCCAGCTCTTGTCTATAAAAAACAGCGACAGCGGTGATCCAAGTTACGGTTAATATACCACAGTGGAAATATGAACGAATACTAACATTAATGGTGTATCACGAAGAATTTATTCAGCGGAACTTAGCAGTAAATGACAGGAATTTTAAATAATTTCGTAGGGGTTCCCCAAGGAAATAATTCTTATCAGGATCAACTTGACTCCGCATGTTTATTTTTACTGTTGATCATAAATTAAACCAAGTCCAAATTATGAACCAAAACACGTTATTCAATACGCCAAATGCACGATAATGTTGATGGTACAATGACATATGTTTAAGCTTGTCAAAGTAAGCGGCCTTTAGCTCAATAACAAGGAAATGAATATCTATCCAACCACTACGGCTACATCGGTAGACAGTGTTCAGTATGTAGATTCATAATCTTTAAGAAAATCGTTGTAGAAGGTTTCGGTCAATGATATAGGTGTGCGTCTAACCATCATCAGTGCGATTGTATTAATATCATTGATATTCTTCTTCTAGAGCTCTTTGCCATGAAACCTTCCTCGGCCATCCTTTCCTAGAGGCACAGTTTCAGTTCTTCTTTCTGTGCGCACTTCTTCAGCCCTCCTTTTTAATGTGACCTGCGGCAGCTCTTCCACCCAATGCGCCCTTTATTATGTCTACTTTCCAACATGACCTACTTAAGCGCTTCTTTCCACTACCTCCTGAATTAGCCTTTGGCCCGAATGTCTTCTGATTATGCCCTTCCCTACAATGGGCCTTGCTTTTGCTCTCCTCTCCAATAGGCCTTGCGTTTGCTTCCTCCCCAATAGGCCCTGCTTCAGCACCCCTTTTCAATTTTCCTTCGCTTCAGCCCTCGTTTACAATATACCCTGCTTCAACACTTCTTTTAAGTGGGCTCTGCTTTAGCACTTCTTTCCAATGTGCGCTGCTTCAGACATCTTTTCCAATAAGCCCCGCTTTAGCCCTCCTTTCTAATGTGCCCTGTTTCAGCTCTCGTTTCCAATGGGTCCTGCTTCATCACCTCTATCTAATGGGCCTGCTTTAGCCCTCTTTTCCAATGTGCCCGCTTCAGCATTTTCAATGGGCTCTGCTTTAGCACTGCTTTCCAATGTGCCTTGCATTCTCACTGTTTTCCTAATGGGCCCTGATTCAACTCTACTCTCCAATGTGTCCTGCTACATCACTTTTTCCCAAAACACCTTTGTTCAGCCCTCCTTTCCAATGTGCCCTGCTTCATCACTTCTTTCCAATATGCTGTGTATCACGCAGTCGTCCTTTCCAATGTGCCCTGCTTCATCACTTCTTTCCAATACGCCATGCTTCAGCCCAATTTTAAAATACGTCCTCTTTTCGAATATGCCTTGCTTCTGCCCTTCTTTCAATGAGCCCTCTTTCCCATTTTGTCATGTTCTTCTAATGCGCCATGCTTTAGCATATTAAGGAAGTTTTTTTTTCGCTCAAATTCTCAATAGTAACCAAACTTTTTGTTCCAGCTCTTGCAGAACTTCACCGTCGACCTTACTAGCTGCCTGACTGCGGTCCAGTATCCTTGCCGTGGTAAGAGCTTTACGAACAGCGAATGACTTCACGCGTGCAGAAAACGCGGGCTTAAGTCAACTAATAAACTTGACGTCAGGAACCCATTGAGGTGCACTGAAGATCAGCGCCCATCGTGTGTCGCTGGCCCGTCCTCCGGATGTTTGCTGACATGTTGACGGCATGAGTGCGGTACATGATCAGATAAGTGCTGTCAAGGTTCAGTTCTCACTGAAATAAACAACGTGTAATATTACTGGGTGTAGTTGATGTTTTCGACGCATCAATCTCTCTGTTGTCGTTCATATTATAAGTGGATCAGTGTTGATTATAATGGTTAATTCCAGCATTGTTGGGTTTTGTTTAGGTTATAATGCTAATTGCAAGTAAATGTGGTGTCAAGGGGCGATTGCTTTGATTGTCAAGGATAATGCTTGTTAGCAAGGATGCTTCACATCAACCTCCGGTCATTTGCAATGGATATCGTAGCGTTCGGCATACTCTTTGAATGCTTGGGCTAAAAGTACCATAAGATCCAGATTAAACTGTGTATCTTGAAGAGTGCCTTCCAAAAACTCTTTTATGTTCTGTATTTATCACCATATTTGTCAGAATTAATTAGTAATTAATTTGCCAGAAAGTGTTTTGACAATTATCATGACATTAACGTCAATCGTACAAGAGAATGCGGTAGTCAACACACGAACCAAGTTGCCTATGACAGAAGAGGTTTACGCAAGAAAAAATGCCATGGTCCCGCTGTGGTCGAAGTCTGAAATCAACTTTCGGTTCAGCCAATAACGCTTATTATTATTTCACACGTTCGTGACACGGCTATAAGCATTGTCCTTTGAGACAAAGTGATCCTCTGTACGAATGGTTCTTATTGTAACAGCCAACATCTACCATCAGTCGTGACCAGAACCATGCAACGTCCTTCTCCCTATTCAGTAGCAGTGGCATTGAATTAATCGAACAAAGAACAGGAGCCGCAGCTTAACAAATTTGCAACAGCGTCCTTCGAGAAATTTATTGTGTCCCCGCCTGGTCGGTCATCAGAAAAACAACAACTCCGCTGCATTGTATGAGAGCGCGGCAGGTTTATGGGAGCATAAGTTGTCGTGATTACTATACAATTATGGTCTAAATAATCAGCGACAATACATGGCATGTTGCGAGGAATACAAGTTATCCATAAACGGCCGAACATTCCTGGAATACGACAATACTGAAAATGTAAATGCTACATGGATACGGATTAGTGGATTTCTCTTGGAGGTCACCATATATCGCCAATTTTGAATTTAAAGTAATACTTTATTTACAAAAACAAAGAACTACTGAAAGAATCTTTTTGATTATACATAATTTACTTTAGGCAAGAAATTGTATTTAA
>SDVV010034431.1:0-11174 GCA_016164225.1 Gammarus roeselii
ATAACATCAATGCTATGGTGTCCACACCAATAGAAATATAGCACATAAAGCACTGTTTACCTACTCACATTATTATAGACCTCCCCAATGACACCCTACTTCTGGTCCGCTCATCCCCTGTACGTCCGACGGAGCTAGCGGCTCGCAACTCGAGGGGAAAATCCTTGTCGCCACGGGCGACAAAAGTTTGTTCGAGGACCTTTTCTACTAGACAACACACTAGAGGTTCAGTCAACCCTCCATTAGGCTTAAGTCAAACGTAGTACACACCTGACTTAGACAACCTCACCACGATCATCAACACTTTCGCCCACGATACTCTAAACTCATCACACAAAACATTGACCGAAGAGCTTATGTCATAATTGACGAATTGGTGACGCCATTTGAAATTAAAGACATACCCACTCTCAAAAATTGTAGCTTTAAGATACAACAAACGTTTCCTGAAGTCTCATTCAGCTATCTCAGTCTTGCTCTAAGCTGTCGATGGTCAGTCAACCACGACATCTCCTCTGGCTACCTCTTAATGGTAATCAAGGTCAACTTGGATCTCTTACACAACACAAGACCACATATTATTACAAGAGAGCAGAATGCGACGAAAACACTGTGTCAATAGAAATTCTTCAACACGACTTTTACATCACACGATGAGCCTCTAATTACACTGCGACAAAACATTCCATCATAATACTTGACCAGACTGAGACAGCACATAGCCGCCAGGTTCGTCCGCGGCTTCAATCCAGCCTTTTCGGTCCCCATTAGGACACAATTCAGCAGTGAAACTACATCCACAATTACTCCGCAATCAACGACATAATCATACAGATTCATACCATTAACTCGGATATATATATCGAGACATTTGTGAACAACAGATAAACCTATGACAGGATATGCTGGCAAACATTAACTTTCGATCCTCACCATCAAAATTGTGTGAACTGTTCAGGAGTCTTAACAACAAAAACACAAGCACACACACGCATGAGGCAATCCTACTATCAAACACAAATCATACCATCTGGCAAATAACAAACAGATCAACTCAACAAAATACTGGGCAAACACTTATCTACCACACCATCCAGACAATAGATTATATTAGAGTGACGAGGCTTTCCAGTGCACTGGAGTCAATGTCGTCCTTCTGGCACCGCATCCAGACAATAGGGAAGATACTCAGGCAGATGCACAAATTACAGATTGACCAAAACCTCGAATCCCCTTTACATCAGTCATAACCATAGCCGTCATCAGCACTCAAAAACTCCTCTACAATGGTTTCGACGGCATTTCAAACCTTCATCTTAGAGAGCTAGGTCCACAATACGTCAGGAACCCCAGATATATCTTTAACCTCACCATTCTACATAGCACCATACTCAACACCTGGGAAATCATATAGCCGAATCCCCCAGAAAGCGTGGTGGCTGACGGCAAGGCGCACTTCCCAATCCCCTCATACACTCACACTACTTAGCCCTTTTGCGCTAAAGAGTCCGGCTGAGAGACTCTACAACACACCCTTCGGGTCATGAGTGCGGTCTGAGGTCAGTGTCAGCAGCAGGGCTCAACAGTATGACTGGTTTACAACAGCTGGGTCATGATGACCAGGCCCCCCCGCCCACGACCATCTCCACTCACGCCTATTCAGTGCACGCTCTCTCGCTACCTCCACACTCAAGTCTCTCCTTCCTGACGCCTGCTTTACACCAACCATCCATCCTAACTTCGGTCCCTCTCTAGGCCCATGTAAACATGCCTCTGCCTTCAACACTTTTTTCAACAATTACGCTTCATCCATCCTTACCATGTGCCCAAACCATCTCAGGACACGCGAATAAGCTGTCACACAAGCCATGCTCCTCAAACATTTTATCTCGAAGACATTCAACCCTCTTCTCTCTTCTGCTCTCACTCCCGAAGTCTAAGCTTCATAGGGCACAGTTGGGACAACTACACCCTCATACAGCCCTCTCCTAGCTTCCATCCTCCACGTCCTACAACTCATTACATTCTCCAGTGCACCCGACACTTCACACCCTTCCTTCACTACAGTTTCCACTAGTTCAGTCTTCTCCACATGGGAGCCCAGATACTTAAAACAATGAACTTACTCTAATAACTCTTCATTTCGGAAAACACTAAATCCACTCGCATCGACATTCCTCGAGCATCATACCTATCCAGAAAGCAAGCACCCATAGAATCAGCCTTATGCAGCCTATTTTTTTCTTGTCAAATCCTTTAAAACAATGGAGACAGGTACTAAACAAAATCAATGTTCGTATTCCACTCTCCTTTACCCAACACGGTTTGAGAACACACCACACTGCTCAAAAATTTCACAGCGGCCATCCATGAAGGCTTGAACGAAAAGAAGCCAGCCCCACTCACCCTGGTAACGACAGTGACATTTGTAAGGCCTTCGACACAATTTTAATACACGTCCAAATGAAAAACACTCAACACACATGGACATTCATCGAAACTTCAAGAAGTGGCTTCTCTGATAGACGTGCGCACGCTGTCAATCGCGGTCATGCCATTTTCCAAGGCTCTATCCTTTCCCCTCCATTCTTCAACGATATCAAGCACGTCCTGCACACACCAACACAACCCAATACTACATCCTGCATCAGCTAATGCGCGGATGACCTCACAACCATCACACAACAACACAAACACAAGACCGCAGCATCGCACCCCCAGCAATGTCTAACAGTTTGGATGCAGGAGAACAGAATGAATGTGTCCGTAAAGATTCGAGCCTTTACATTATTAACACCATATAATAGAGAACACCGCATCCCCTGTCAGATCACACTCATAACAAATAAACTCAAAGCAAAGAATACAGCCTCACGCATTGCAACGAGCTGTACATATTACACTATATGCAGAAGGAAACCAAGATTTTCTTTTAATAATTCAGATATGATTGGGACACAGTTTTTCAACAATGTTATGGACTTTGTCCATACCTGCTACCACCGACTCAACCCACATCAAACCCACCTAAATACATGTAACAAACCAGCGCTCTTTAGCTCTATTTACACCAATATTCTCCAACCTAAGATAACGTATCTAGCATGAAAAGATACACACACACATGATACCACTTGTGATGGTTGATCATAGGGCCTACACGGTCTTACAGAATCACCCAGCGGAGGTGTACTGGGGGAATTGGGATTGCCCAGGGGTGACATGGTTCTTCTGTCGAGACTGAAGTGCGTACACCCAACGGCTCTTTCGTCATACCAACATAGACTGATGAACGCCCCTTCCGATCTGTGCCTGCGGTACCGGGGCGCAGCCATTCTGTCCGGTAAGCGCCTGCACTGTTTCTAAAATGACCTACATGCACATACTCAGACTGCCAGGTTGTTGCTGAGTAACAGCAACAACAAAAGCTATACCAATTATAGGTAGGCCGATTGAGGACAAAAGAATCAGCCCCAAGCATTTGCTGCATCTTCAGTTTTATATGTGACCCCCAGGGAAAGTTTCAAAAATCGCGCCTCGGTACAGGGCAAGAGCATGCAAGAATTCAGAACCTCTTGGTCACGTACTGCTCACTGTTAGTCCTCAATGATTAGATTTTTGTGTCAGGGATTTTTAGCGCGTTAGAGTCAATGTCCTTCTATCGCTGAACGTGAAATAAGCTGTTCGCACGTGAGACTTCCAGAGGTCTTCGAGACAGGTTGTGCCTGCGAGGTAAACGTTTTGAGTCAGCAGCCCCAAGGAGTCTTTGGTGGGCAAGAGGTGCCTGCGAGGTAAACGGTAAACGTTTTGCCATGGGGCAGCCTCCGACTGGCTCTTTCCCTCGTAGGCATCAACTGTCTTCCGTGCGAATCGGCTCAAAGAGAATAGCTAACAGCTGGCTGCGCTTCGGGCTCGTCAGTCTCAGAGCAAGTTAGGAACGGAACAAGTAAAAAAACAAATAAGCGTGGAAGGTTCAATTCTGCGGACATAAAGAGGCTAACAACTTGTATTGATATAAAGCAATAGATACGTCGCTGTTCTGCCCAATAATTCATCTTAGTTTGCCGATACTTTTCTCACAAAATAAGTAAAACAAATCAAATTAAACTTTAAAAACCTACTAAACTTTATGTCTGCTTCAAGCACAAAGACGTTGATGCGACCAGCGCGAAACAATTCAGTTCAAGTGAGATAAATCCAGCATTACAATGCGTAAGGACATTGCTCTATTCACAATACAAAAAAATTGTTCAATTTATCTTCATTCGAGCGCATTTGTTATAATCCTTCGGAGGTGACCAAAGGTAGTAAGTGGTAAACCTTTTAAGGTGGCCAAAGATAGCTTGAGGTGAACCTTCCAAGTTGTCCAAACGCAGGTTATGGTAATCAATCTCAGGCGACCAAAGGTAGCCGGTGGTAAACTATTTAAGGTGATGAAAAGTAGCCTGTGGTAAACTTTCTAAAGTGCTCGGAATCAGCCTGTAGCAAACCTTCAAAGGTGACCAAATGTAGCCGCAACACACTGCTTAGCTCACGGCGGCCCAAACCATACTGACTGGCGCGTAAGCATCCGGCTGATTACACCACACTACAGCGCCGGCCTCACAGCAGCAGCGAACGGCATTAAGGTGTCAGCGGCACCAACCAATCAGGGTCCAGAGTGCCCGAGGTCACCAGTTTGACGTCACAGGCCAGTAGACACTGTTGTAGCACGAGTGACTTGACCTACAAACACTAGTGGTCAACAACACCCCGTCACAGGCAAGCACCACAATGCAACTCACACTGCTGCAGCACGACTGCACGAGTGGTCACCAACACCGCTGAAGTAGTGTAGGCAGCCCAAACTAGGTGTCTACCTAAAACCACTTGTCAGGGTCTCTAGCAAACGGATCTAGACATTACTCCATATATTTGTAGATTGAGACTGGTGTACTAATTTGGCTATTAAGGAACACTTTGTTTTTATTATTTTATTCAATCTCAGATAAAGTTGTTTATCAAATATTTGTACATCTAGCTATTATAAAAACACACAGAAGGACTGAGGGAGCTAAGGCAATATAAACTGGCTACAGACAAATTCAGGCGCTCTTTATATGTACCAGCACACTTTCCTGGTCAGCAGGCAACGCCTCATCAGACCGATTGACCACACCAATATGAGAGGTTCTGAATCATTAACTGGCGGGTCGTTCTTCAAAGTTTCATCAAGCTTTCATTATTTTCATCACTGTAGGCACCGGGTGAAGAAGAGTTGCCCTAATAAAATTGCATATACTTCATCTAGCACAGGAAGAATGATTTATAAATTTTTGAAGATCTAACTGAACACAGGATAAAACAAAGAATTTAGTTCAACATATTGTAGCACTACAACACTCCTCCCCTCCAGCCTGTGTTAAGTGCCGAACTTCATCTTATATAGCCAGCAAATGTTACAGAAACAGATCAATTAAGGCCAACAAAGTCTTTACAATTTCAAATTCTATGCAAATGATAGAAAGCTTTCAACCTTGCAAAATTGAAAACAAGACTAGCAATATGGAGAAATACAGTAGCTACCATCAAGACACTTGCAATACCTAAAAATGTAGTTTCAGATGAAGCTGCAGGAGAGTATATAATTTGCTATCAACAGATGGTTTATCAGTTCTGCGTTGTTGCAACAATTAACAACATTGGCATGATTTTTTTTTTATACAAAACAAACCATAGTAACTTTGACAGCTGCTACAATAAATCAACAAGGTTGAAAATGGCAATTAAAAGATTTTTCCAAGATTTCCTTCTAGCAATGAATGCATGCTCTTCTACTAGCTTGCTCTCCCGTGCAATCCCAGCCACAACCTTGCAGAACACGTTCAAGGGATTACAACATGATAGCTAAATGATTTATTTACTGTATTGACAGGTTTCATGTCTGTTGCATAGAACAGTCTTTTCCAAGGTGCGGGCCAGAACACAGAGAACACCTTGCAACTGAGTAACTAGGACATTGCTTATACTCATGACTCTGGCTCCCACAAATTGTGCAGGCACCACGTAACAACCAACAATGGCTCTCTAGATGACCACGACGACCACAATACTGACATTGAGAAAGTTTTGAAGATCTACCCATAACTTGTTGTTCAATAGGGGCTCTGTAACTGCTCTTCTTCTTGTGCTCACTCTCAATCTCTTGTTTCCTTGTTTGGTGATTCAATCCTTGTGTTTTTATAAATACTGGGCTCCTTAGGTTTTTATTATCTCTATATTTTCTGTCCAACTTCTCAGCAATTTCAGTAATATCTTGCCAGGTCAGATGCAAGTAGTTGACCCTTCAATTTCTTCAGCCGTTGCTTGGTCTTTTGTGGGAATGCCCTGTTAGCAATCTCCTGGAGCCTCATGCAGTAGATCGTGAAAGACTCCCCCACTTTCAAAGAAGCTTGTTTGAGTTCTGATCTTTGTGGGAATGCCCTGTTAGCAATCTCCTGGAGCCTCATGCAGTAGATCGTGAAAGACTCCCCCACTTTCAAAGAAGCTTGTTTGAGTTCTGATCTATATTGGTGAACCCTTCCTGCACTGCAACCTTTGTACCACTTCAGAAGAGCCATCTTCATATCACAGTACCTGAGATCGCCCCCCCCAAGGGCTTCAAATGCTTCTCTAGTCTCGCCTGACAAAAACCTACCTAATTCTTGTGTGCAATCTCGCTCATCGCCATCATATTTAATGTGAAAATAATGTTCAAATCTTCTCAAGAAGAAACCAAGCGTTTGCTTTCCTGACTCATTAAAACCTTGAGGAGTGACAACATCCTTATAAGAGAAATTTCTTGAGCAATTTGGGGCTTCCACAGTGTCTGTGTCACTGGACAACTCATCCTTTGCAGCATCACTGGTATCAGATATTTCTACATCTAGAGCATAGTGGAAATTTAGACCAAAGCACATTCTAGGGTCTCCAAGAACACCTTTGGAGTGAAGTTCAACTCTCCTTGCAGCTTTTGAGAGTTCAGTTGACTCATTAGTAGACCTCCCAACACAACTCTCAGATCTTCCAATTGACTGAGAAGTACTTGTCATCCTTCCACCACACAACTCCTCCGGAGGCTTCACATAATCCGTTTTTTTCAATTTTTTTTCATTTGTTCTAATCCAGTAACTACTAATCATGAGGTCCGAAAGGATCTGCATCCAGGCAGAATAACTCCACCGCAGAGGACTGGATGTCAGCATTGGTATTTCAAAAACTTCTGATGAAAGGCTGAGAAGCTTTTGGAGGTTTTCAGAAGCCACAGACAGCAGTGTTAAGAGTCCTGTTTTACTTGAAATCCACTCAGGAAACAGAAGGTCATTAATGGCATCCAAAGTCTCCAAAAGACATCCTCTGTTTTCCACATTAATAATTCTGCATGCAAGAAAGTCTGTACGCACACAGCTCTGCCGCAGATGCCCCAGGACAGCTCGGATTTGAAGGAGTTCACACATGCTACTAAGCCCCATGGCAGACATGGCTTGATCTGTCTCCAATGTACCAGAACAAATGTCTCCAGTATATAATTAGGCCAGAAGATTATCCGTTCCACTGTGCAACATCCCACTTAAGTGGAAGTCAATCACCCCAGCTCCCTCAGTCAGAATTGAATAATTTAGCAATGCAGCCACCTCAATAACAATCACCTGTCCCTGTTCGGGCGCCAATGAAGTAGTGTAGGCAGCCCAAACTAGGTGTCTACCTAAAACCACTTGTCAGGGTCTCTAGCAAACGGATCTAGACATTACTCCATATATTTGTAGATTGAGACTGGTGTACTAATTTGGCTATTAAGGAACACTTTGTTTTTATTATTTTATTCAATCTCAGATAAAGTTGTTTATCAAATATTTGTACATCTAGCTATTATAAAAACACACAAAAGGACTGAGGGAGCCAAGGCAATATAAACTGGCTACAGACAAATTCAGGCGCTCTTTATATGTACCAGCACACTTTCCTGGTCAGCAGGCAACGCCTCATCAGACCGATTGACCACACCAATATGAGAGGTTCTGAATCATTAACTGGCGGGTCGTTCTTCAAAGTTTCATCAAGCTTTCATTATTTTCATCACTGTAGGCACCGGGTGAAGAAGAGTTGCCCTAATAAAATTGCATATACTTCATCTAGCACAGGAAGAATGATTTATAAATTTTTGAAGATCTAACTGAACACAGGATAAAACAAAGAATTTAGTTCAACATATTGTAGTACTACAACACCGCGTCACAGGCCAGCCCCACAATGCTACTCACACTGCTGCAGCACAACTGCACAAGTGGTTTCCAACACCCCATCATAGACCAGCACCACAATGCTACTCACACTGCTGCAGCACGACTGCACGAGTTGTCACCAACACCACGTCACAGGCCAGCCCCACAATGCTACTCACACTGCTGCAGCACGACTGCATGAGTGGTCGCCAACACCCCATCACAGGGCAGCACAACAATGCCACTCACACTGCTACAGCAAGACTGCACGAGTGGTCACCAACACCCCTTCACAGGCCAGCACCATAATGCTACGCACACTGCTGCAGCACGAGTGACGTCACATCATCGCAAACAGCATCTGCCAGTTGGACTCGACTATGACAAGCAATTATAGATCGCGATCGCGGATTAGATTAGACTAAGGTGGTCCATCCCCGCCTCAGTTCTGACGTCTTAGTGAGGGCGCGCGCTATCGGGATTCTATTTAGTCTTGAAACAAACCTCACCTTGCAAATAGCTGGGATAACTATTTGTCTGTAGGTACTCACCTCATTGGCCTTGTTAGCTGTGAGGGGAGGGGAGGCCACCCTGATGGGCGCCCTTTCCTCTGGGAGGTCGTCCCCCGTTATGGCAGGGCTCTTGCCCACCGAAGACTCTTTGGCACCGCTGTCTCAAAACAATGAAAGTGCTTTTAGATGAAGCTCACATTACACGATTAGGTGGGTAAGTGTGAAAAAAAAACATGTATATTAGGTGAATTTATGAATTAGCTGGGGTGTGCTGAAGCAGAATTTGCACAGCCCAGACCAGCTGTTGCTGGCAAAGAGTTGCTTCTTAGTCAAGATGAAGCATAAACCAAAGTGAGACGGAGTGTGCAGCAGCTGTCGCAAGGTTATAGAAGCTAACACTATCTGAAAAAGTTAGTGAATATCTAGCGCCTTAGAGTTATGAGAATGAATTAAAATAACAGCATACTGACACCTCAGAGAATGTTGTTTTTAGACAAAATTTTGGGAAATATTAATGTATGTAGGAAAGGGGATATATGACATCTTCAGAATTGGCTGAATAGTAGTTTGTTTTGATGTCAATACACAGCAGTTTCTTTAGTTTCCTTGTTGTTCTTTCAATAAAAATTAGCAAATAATGTATAGATAAGACCAAGTATGTACAGTACTTTAATCTCATGAGAGAAAGGTCATTACCCAGGAACAGTCTTCTGCCGCTGGTCTCAACCTTTCCAACTTGTTCATAGAATGACGCATTGATCCATAATTAGATGCTTAAATCAGAGTCGCTCTGTTTCAATCATGATTGATATTGTATCAGAATTATTACTTGACTTTTAAATCTAAACTTCTTCCATATATTAGTCTTTCAGAAGTTGATTTGTTAACTTACATTGTGTTTTTCATCACCCCACTTGACACTTCCTTTTAAATCAGCTAAATTCTTCAACAGAAATGTGTCACACCCCATTCAATGTGTTTTTATAGTTTCATATACTCACACTTCCTTTAATATCAGTTACATTGTAATGGCTCATTGAAATGTGTTTATTCTGAGCAAATACCATGTCCTGTTATCTCTGAAATTTGGCACCAAATATGTGACTCGAGTGTCAAACATTAGCTGCATAAGTGGCTAACTGTAAAATGCAATCCCATGTTGGACATTTTCAAGCATCGCTTTTCATTCCTAAGGTCAGAGTAAAGAGTATACTGTCATAATTGCTTGAGAGACAGTAGATTAGGTCAGTGTAAAGAGAATACTGTCATAATTGCTTGAAAGACAGTAGATTAGGTCAGTGTAAAAAGTATACTGTCATAATTGCTTGAAAGACAGTAGATTTACATCATTTTACTTTCTTTTCTGGAAATCAATAGGGCAAAGTGACGTTTTTTTCGTCATGACATATTGAACAATTAAGAATGAAATAAAATGTCATCCAACAATATCCATTGATTGTTGGGAGTAAAGGTGAATTTGTGTACTACCCCCACTTAAAAGTTAATGCCAAGTATATATGAGTAGTAAATTTTGTCTTCAGAACAGCTCAAGCCAAAAAATGCCTGGTAGCTAGCTACATATTAGTGGTAGTAGAAGTGGCTTCTCTTTTCCACCGGAGTCCCACGCAAAGTAAATACAAACTCCCCCATAGGGCAATTGAAGAGTGGCAAAGTAAGTGCAGCGTGTATGACAAGTAGGTTCAAAGCAGATTCCAAGTAGGTTCAACGTTGATTCCAAGTAGGCTCAACGCAGATACAGAGTAGGTTTAATGAGGATACAGAGTAGGTTCAATGTGGATACAGAGTAGGTTCAACGTAGATACAGAGTAGATTTAACGTAGATACAGAGTTGGTCTCTGCTCTAGTAATCATGAGGACTGTAATAACAAAATTTTCACTCAAGCATTTTGGGGTGAGAGTGGGGTGGCAGAGGTGTCTTGGGTCCCGAAAGAGCCCGACGAATCCCGGAAGGTCCTCAAAGTCTCCTGAGTTCCTCGGGTCCCCTCGTCTCAGCTCATCTCGGCTTGTCTTGAATAGTTTCGGCTTGTTTGATTGATTTGATTTGAGCCTCATTTCCACCAGAGCCTCAACGTGAGTCATAATAGGCTCCCCCGTAGGGCTCGATGATTATTGATTCCAGAAGGCTCGCACGCCTAAGTGCGCGAGGAATAAACGAAACAACGCTTTCAACGTTAGAAAAAATGTGAAAATTTTAGCAGTGTCAGACGCACGCTAGTGCGCAAAAGAAAAAACGCTTTCTCGAAACGGACCTCCGCTTCCAATCCTTTAGAACATTACGTTTGATACGTACGCACCCTAGTGCGTAGAGGTAGCATCTTCGAGATTAGAACAAGATCAGCGGCCACACGGGCAATAACAGCTCCGACAGCAACGCAACACAATATTTACAGGTACGCGGTTT
>SDVV010034432.1:0-11174 GCA_016164225.1 Gammarus roeselii
CAGACACACACTCTCCGGCCAGTGGCGACACACACTGGGCAGCGGCAGCAGACCTGGCACCCCACACTCACTCCCTCGCTATAGTATAGGCACATACCACACTCCTACCACACGCTCGTCTTACGCGTGTTACCTATCTTTGGCTGCTAATCACTAGTGTAACTTGTGTTTATTTTCAGTACTATATTGATTTAACCTGTGACGTGTTACCATTTCTTTACGAAAAAGACAAATTATGAAACCAAGTGATCTTCATTCAACCCTGATTTACCCAATTATTCGTAACCCTGAAATGAAAATCGTAACAATGCATCACCTCAGTGTTGTCTTGATGCATCACTTCTGTGTTGTCTTGAGGCATCACTTCAGTGTTGTCTTGAGGCATCACTTCAGTCTTGTCTTGATGCATCACTTCAGTGTTGTCTTGATGCATCACTTCAGTGTTGTCTGAGGCATCACTTCAGTGTTGTCTTGATACATCACTTCAGCGTTGTCTTGATGAATCACTTCAGTGTTGTCTTGAGGCATCACTTCAGTGTTGTCTTGATGCATCACTTCAGTGTTGTCTTGATGCATCACTTCAGTGTTGTCTTGATGCATCACTTCAGTGTTGTCTTGATACTGACGAAAAATCGGAACACAAACTCCCTGATATATTTCACATTCATTATAGCATTTGTGGTTCATAGAAATAACGTACTATTGATTAACGAACAATTTAATCCTGAATAAACTTTGGCTAGTTGTTTTCGTTGTCTTATTAACGCATGTATACTTGATTGTCTCCATGCAACAATGTTGGAGGTTTAGAACTAATAATTATTTTTTAGCGAAATGATTGCAACGATGGATGATTTTTTAGCAACGATACGAGACGAACCGAAGTTAATAGATATTTTAAAAATATATACCACTGCAAATGACAGTGAAACATTATTATTTGTGTCTGAATGTTTTATTTTCTACTTTTGATTATAATTATTTCACTACAAGTGAGGAACAGCGTAGCTATCCGTCTGATTTCTGAACATCATTTTCTGTAAACACTATGAATTCACTTTTTTCTGAACAGACTTGAACAAGCCGAGCGAAAACGGTTTAGTATGACAACAGTGCTCTATAACAGTATTTATACAAATTTTTATCATTCTTCCCTACGACATAATTGTATAGTAACGTGTTCTCGCAGTAGGTTCATATTGCTTTACCACTAACTAGAGATATTTTTCTTCATTGAATGCAAGAGTCAATATGATGACTATTGCACACGGTCCAGTTTCTTTAAGCATCCTCTACGGTATTGTTACCTAATGGTAGACAGTAAATAATGGTAGACAGTAAATAGTGGTAGACAGTAAATAGTGGTAGATAGTAAATAATGGTAGACAGTAAATAGTGGTAGACAGTAAATAGTGTTAGATAGTAAATAGTGGTAGACAGTAAATAGTGGTAGACAGTAAATAGTGGTAGACAGTAAATAGAATTTGTAAATTATGACCCTGTTTCACCACTCTAGTAACGTCAATAAAGTTTCATGACACTAGCTACGTAACTGCATAGGTCCATATGTTAGCTGGTCAGGATACAGTTTAGTTTTATTATATACAACGTAAACAGAACATCATGAACTCTACGGTAGAATATCAAATATTATTAAAATTGTTATTATTTATATCTTTTTTCCTAGACGAAAAATTTACTACTAGAATAACATCTATTTCTTCACGATGGTAACTTCCTAATAGCATTCTAACATCAATTAATAATTTAAAGACACCGATAGTGCTACCACCTCCCCCATCCCTTCCTTCGCACCTCCGCCCCCTACCATCAGGAGGTAGACGCACTGCAGGTGAGGGTGAGTCACAGATGATGCTACAAAACCCAACCCTGCTCTGAGCCATGCCCTTATGGGGTACTCGCTCTTCAGCTGCCCCGCTATAAGGCGTCACCAGCTGCCCCGTACCCAGCAATGAGCGCGATACCGTATAAATATTGCTTTTAAATACTTTGTGCGATATTTAGAATTTGCATTTATAAGAAGTAATTGGAAGAAGTTTCTTAGATGCAGTATCTTTGTCCAACACTGGCCGTACCTTGGGCATCGCAATGAAGAAGTATTTAGATACAATATCTTTGTCCAACACTAGCCGTACTTTGGATATCGCAATAAAGACAACGACTGGAGTAAATAAACAAGAGAAGCGCTCTTGGACAAACCCTTGCAGGTGGTTTAGTCAACTCGAACTGTATTATATCGTAACACAATTACCTACTATTGATGTTCAAGTTCATTTATCGACCTTTATTTTAGAACCGATCGATATGGCGATCGAGGTGTCGGTATCCATGGCGAGCTATCATAACTTATACCGACCAGAGCAATAACTGTACTATAATATAAACTACCATTACTATATAGCTCCTCACAATTCATACTTGAACACAATAAGTCACCATCTTTTACTATTTACCTAATATGAAAAGTGATGTATGTAAATTGTCTCTAGTTCTAAGGTATGTTCCAAAATATTAACTCTGTAACCACAATTGAAAAATGCGAAATAATTTTAATTATGATAAAGTTATTGTTTCAGCACACACTGGAGCGCGAACTCATCAGAATGGATGATCTTCACGCCCCACGGGGGAGCTCATAATGACTCGCGCCAGAGCTCCGGTGGAGCTGAACCCCTCAATCTCATTTAGTCATCAGTGCATTGAGATTTATTTTTACTAATTTATTTCTTATTTTTCGATGTGCGATTCATGCATGGTGACTGATTTCTTCTTCGCTTCGTTTCCTGAACTGAATTCTTCCAAAACAGCTGGTCTTGAATAAAGTTAAAAATAACTACAAGTTCAACTAATTAGATGTTGAATTAATAACTTACATTATATATCGGATTACTGACCTCTATAATTAATTGTAACATGAATAAAACGTGTAGGTATACATTTACAGATGTCTGGCCAAATACCCCAGAAATTGAGTGACTGACGGCAACGTACCTCACACTCCCTCATGCACCCACGCACGTACTGGAATTTAGCTCATTAGCGCTATTGGGTCCAGCCTGGCCCACTCACACACACTTCGGGTCAGGAGTTGGGCCCGAGATCAGTGCCAGGAGCGCTGTACAAAAGCTTTCATTGTTTCACTCCTGCTGATATTGAATGGGTCCTCCCCTACTTACGTCATTCTTATTTCTCAACAAGACGCCAATAGCGGGAAAGCTCATCAGGGCCGCGTCAAAATTCACCATTAACAATAATTCTCTACTCTCGCCTCCCATCATCCATTCTCACCTTGTGTCCGAACGAGCTCAGAGCACGTTCTCTGCCTCACCATCTTTGTTCTAATTCAAACAACATAGTTATTAATCCCATTTCTCAGCTTATTTTTAAACCTTTTCTGCTTTTGTTCCTCACGTTTCAGCGCCGTAGAGCAGAGTTATGACAACATTATTCCGTCCGTATCGACTTTCCTCGAGCATCTCATTACTTTACTTTTTTCCCGTATTAACTCGCAGCTTCTTCCTCTTATACACTCAACCAAACTTCGACACCAGCCTACTAACTTCTCCTAATCTACTAAGGGTGCCGTATCAACCGCCAACAGCAACTGACTCAACTGCCAACTCCCCCCCATTCGCTCGGAACCACTATAAGCCTCGACCTAATACACTCGCGTTCACCTCCCTGACCACTCTATTCATGTAGAGATTGAACAGCCAGGGAGACATAACGCAGTCTTGTCTCAGTCGCATTTTCACTCGAAAAATCGTTGAAATACGGGACCGCTCTCAACAAACTTCCGATGCCATCATAGAAGCACGGGACAACTCTTAACGAGCTTCCGCCCACTCTATACAAACCCGTCATCCCCCACAACACCTCCATGACGGCCCTAACGTTGGCCTGTTTCGGATCTATGAAGGCCCCAAACATTACATTACCCTTTGCAAGATATTCCACACTGACTTGTCTCGCGACAAAAATCTAATCTCCGCACTTTATGCCACTTTTAAAGCCGCTCTGTTCCTTGCCAATCGCACCATCCGTACTGGCTCTCATCCTCTTGATTAGCAATCTACCTATCACACACTACAAGCTAATAGCTACCTATTGAGTTGCTACATCCACTTGTATCTCCTTTGCCCTTATACAGCGGCACCACTCAATCGGCACCACGCCCGACACAACACACTGATTGTATAACCTCGCCAAACATTCGACTACCGCTAGTAGACAACTCTTTAAGAACTCAGTAGCAGAGCCGTAAAAAAGTAAAACCACAAAAAAATGATGTGAGGTATTTAACGTTGCAATCTAACTTCAGACGTATTATAGAGTTCAATATTCGTTTACGTTTTTATCATGTTATAGAGCATAACGTGAACTGCAAAATGTTTTTTGTTTGTCTAAGCCGTATCCATGACACCATTGTAGAATTTTCCTCCATGATCAATTGTGGCTTTCGATATTTCTTTTTAAAACTGATCACTTGTGAAATTCTTAAACAAAGATGGCTTGGTTTTCATCCACAGCAGCACTTTCGCATTATTCTTCTTTATCTCTGATTTATTCCCGTTTATCGCGCCTATTGTCTATTTCTTCAACGTGGCATCTTTTTCTCTTCGCCTCGTTTCTTACATGCACCTGCTGCTTGAGGTAATAATTAAGGATGAATCGTTTGCTAATGGAATCGACCATTCATTTTTTTACTGAAGAGGGCGTATTCTAAATGACGTCACACAGGCCAGACCAGCACGCAGGGGGGGCTTAAATATTTTTTGTTGTCTTGATGCATCGAATAGATGGTGGTTCTAAACCATATGTCAGTCTCGAGTGCCAGGGAAGCGCTGCAATACTAAACGTACCACACCTATGTCAGGCCTAACCTAACCTAACCCAACTTTTTAGTGTATGAATACTAATTTCGACACTCCTTTTATATTATTCCTACTAAAAATTCACCCAAAGTTGAATAATAACGAAGAAAAAGGGCAAATGCCAGGCTGACACACGTGCCTGACATACAGCTTGGTACCATTATAATCGAAAAAGTAGGTGGGAAAGACTTGCACCAGCTAGTGGGGTGGGAAGTGGGATTATAAATTCTGCTGCTAATTGAAGAGATGGGGCATTTCGAACGTACCTACACATAGGTCGACGACGCGCAATTTCACTTACTTATATATACACGGCCGTGTAAATACTCCATTACCTCCCTTTTCGGCATGTTAGCTAACTTGTTGATGAGCATCTAATAAAGATCATGTGATATGGTGCGAGCTATAATATATCTTCATCTGGTGGTAAGCCTCGATATGAGAACTTATTGAGTTTCAAGTACCTTGCAGTCGAAATCATTTTGAAACTGATTAAACGTTGTTCAGACTTTGCTGTAACACGAGTTTTTCTAATTATATTAACAAGTTCCTGCTGCCCGATCCATTGCTCGCAAATTTTAAGATGGTACAGTTTATAAGCATCTATTTCCGCGGTTTGAATTTCAATTTTGATTTACCATGACATTGCGACCTCGAGTAGTTCATGTTGTTGTTCCAATCATGTCTTTCCAACGCGATTGTTTTTGTTCTGTTTCCTGCACTCAGCTCCATGCTTACACCGCTTGGGGGAGGGGCCTAACCTCTATGTCTAAATGTTACTATACACATTTGAGGCTATCACCATGAAAATGTTGGCCTAAATATAGTAAATAGGTTCGCTCTACAGAGCCCTCTGCATTCCTATAACTGCTATATATTCTTGACCGGCGTTTATGACATGAATATTGGTACATTTACAGCTTCAACAAGATATGGCGGTCTTTTTCAGGTGAGCAATATCAGTCACACTGAGGTGAGTTGCAGGTAAGGCGTCTGGGTGAAGAGCGCAGTCTAGTTTTTTTTGTGCGATAAAAGATGCTCTTCTTCACATTAAAAAAGCTCTGATGCGATACAGACGCTTTTCACGCGACATTTGTTGTGATCAGGAAGCATATGGACGTGCCGCTTCAACGGAGACTGATCGCTACAAGGTTTCCGGGAAAAAAGGGAATGTTTCGAGCCCCAATAACTGTATAAGTAATTAATCATATAGCCGATGAAACTACTACGAATGAAAAACATGAACGTTTTAGTACATTAAAGTTTCTTCGGATTTACAGTTCAACCTTAACATGTCTACCAATTTTCTTAACACACAACGACACTCGACGGTGTAGGCTGTACCCAGCCCGGTTCACTCAACCTTCCTCCATTGTTGCAGCTGTTTCCTCGACCATCCTCTTTAAATCATTCAAAGTTTTGAGGTTTCCACGGGCAATCCCATCATCAATTTCACTCAGAACCAGTAATTGAGCAGACTTAGGTCAGGGCTGGGCGCTGGCCAACAACGATTGGTACGACGATCATATGGCAAATCACCAAACGCTGATACGTGTGGTCTTCGGTAAGTTTATGTCGACAGAAAAAATTTGTACGGTTTCAACGTCGGCTCCTTTCGTAAGATCTCATTGGTGGTTGTTTTGCCCAACTCGACCTTTTAGCAATTTTCCGGACGGGTTGCACATGATTTTTCTCTTCTAGCTGGACCAGCTGATTTGGCGGGAGAAAGATTTTTGAAGTTGGCAATGCCATTTCCCTTGAATTCTTCAGCAGCTCTAGCAATATTTGATCACAAATGTACGTTTTGAAGATGCAAGAGAAGGATTTATCCCATACTCCATTGCGGTCCACTTGCGCTGCTCTCCCGTAAACATCTTCGAGGTCCCTGGTTCCGAGTATTGCTTGTCTCCTATCTTGCTCTCTTGAATCCCTTGACAATCATTTTTGGTTCGAGTTTTAATATATTTTGAAGTTTAGTATAATGGATATAGAACAAACATGAAAATGTCTTCATTTTGATGTCAACATTGTTGTGGGCAAATAAAAACTCACAATTTCCTTGACACACAGTAAATTGATTAGGGAAAGTGAGTACACTTACCTACAGGCAGTAACTGACAAGTATATGGTTGTGCTGTCACCTACCCACCTTCCTACCTACAAACCGACCTTCCTATCTACCTACCTCATACTACTGGCAGTAACTGACATTTATATGGTAGTACCGTCACCTACCTACCTACCTCTTCCCTACAGGCAGTAACTGAGTTATACGGTAGTGCTGTCACCTACTTGAGCTATGCCAAAGAATGTTGCCACTGCCTGCACGAACTGTTGACAATGATTGATTGTTGACAGATTGTTGCAATTGTTGAGGTATTGCCATTGACGGATTGTTGCCGTTGACGTAATGTTCCACTGCACGGAGTTATGCCAGTGACGAATTGTTGCCATCGACGGTTTGTTGCCAGTAACTGATTGTTCCCAGTGACAGATCGTTGCCAGTAACGGACTGTTGCCAGTGACGGATTGTTACCACTGCACGGAGTTACGCCAGTGACGGATTGTTACCACTGCACGGAGTTACGCCAGTGACAGATTGTTGCCATTGGCAGACGAATAGTTGCCATTGACGGACAGATTGTTACTATTGTCGGAATGTTGCCACTGCGCAGAGTTATACCAAAGACGGATTGTTGCTATTGACGGACGGATTGTTGTCCTTGACGGAATGTTGCCACTGCACGGAGTTATGCCAGTGACGGATTGTTGGCATTAACGAAATGTTGTCACTTGACAGAGTGTTGCCAGTGTCGGATTACCGTCACTGATGGAGTGTTTCCGTTGTCTGTATGTTGCCATTGATGGTATGTTGCCACTGGTGGAGTGTTGCCATTGACGGACAGTTGCCATCGTGTATTTTGCTCTCCCTCGGTCGCGGTTTGGGTGTCGTCTATTTCTGGACCACCTACCTACTCCCAACTCAGTGCCAGAGATGTTCTGCGTTGCTATTGAATACTCATTACTCCTGTCACAGGAGGAAGGAAACGATGGTGACATTTTTGAGACGCTGACTGTCCCAAAGTGTACTGTCGACGTGACGAGTTCCTCCGAATTGCAAACAACTATTTTTATGAATGTTATTTTTTTAACTCACACTTGCATACTCACACTTGCAATGTTTCCATATAAAGCGTATCTTTCGCGGCTGATACAAACAAAATGAAGAGTATCTATGACTTCTGTTTATTGTTCACGTGATTCAATACAAACAATCTTGAAGTAACTATGTGTTTCCCCGAAACATCTCAATTATAGTACTTTTTGAACAAGAGATGAGCCCGTTTTATGTTGCAAAACTGGGTACCCGAATTCCAAAAAGCTATATCGAAATAGTATGTCGTCTGGATGGCTTAATGAGCGGAATATATTTGTTGTTATTTCACAATGATCATAGTCTATTGTCGTAAGCATTGAAAACCTGCCATGCTGGATGGAGATGTTGTTAAACATCTGCTTCGAACATCCATTTCAGTTAGTATGGTATAGGTATGGTATATAGGTATGGTATATAGGTATGGTATATAGGTATGGTATATAGGTATGATATATAGGTATGGTATATAGGTATGGTATATAGGTATGGTATATAGGTATGGTATATAGGTATGGTATATAGGTATGGTATATAGGTATGTTATATAGGTATGGTATATAGGTATGGTATATAGGTATGGTATATAGGTATGGTATATAGGTATGGTATATAGGTATGGTATATAGGTAAGGTATATAGGTATGGTATACAGGTATGGTATATAGGTATGGTATATAGGTATGGTATATAGGTATGGTGTATAGGTATGGTGTATAGGTATGGTATATAGGTATGGTATATAGGTATGGTATATAGGTATGGTATATAGGTATGGTATATAGGTATGGTATATAGGTATGGTATATAGGTATGGTATATAGGTATGGTGTATAGTTATGGTGTATAGGTATGGTATATAGGTATGGTATATAGGTATGGTATATAACTATGGTATATAACTATGGTATATAGGTATGGTATATAACTATGGTATATAACTATGGTATATAGGTATGGTATATAACTATGGTATATAACTATGGTATATAGGTATGGTATATAGGTATGGTATATAGGTATGGTATATAGGTATGGTATATAGCTATGGTATGGTAGGAGAGACTAGTTGCCTAACTATGCCAATGAGTAGCATATTAATGTCATTCGTTGCATTTCCACTTGTTTTGCAGACTTTTGTAAATGATGTATCTCTTACATGTATATAATTATACAGCTCGCATGCGGATATATTACGACAAATATTTCGATGGTGACAGATTATTTCCTTGTTATATGACATTAGATTCCAGTACATCAATCTTTCCGTAGGTTTTTGCGCATGACCACGCAATATTTATAGGCATTGTCTATGATCGTCGTTGGGAACTACAGTTTCAACACCTCGCATTGTTTCAGCACTCATCCCACACAGACAAAGAACTAGCTTTACATGTCTAAAATTAATATCTCACATGCACGCTGTATGTTGTACTAACTTTTGGATAATCATAAATACCAAAAGATATTATATTCAAGTCTACGCCCAGTGGTTTTATTCATGTAAAACTCAGTGTTCTTACCAGTCTCGTATATATTCGTCATGACACCAGACGCTTTTATTCAGATTTAAAAACTAGTTTCTCAGATCTGTATCCTTCATACACACTGTTTTAGTCAGCCCGATGCCAGACGCTTTTATTCATGCTTACAAGCTATTTACTTATATCTGTATCCTTCATACACACTATTTTAGCCAGCCTGACGACAGAAAATTCTAGGTATATTTTTGACGACCATTCCTAGTGGCAGCTGCGACGTCTTTCTAGGCAAACTTACATTGTGCTATTTTTGTCAGGCCTACGACTAAAGCTTTTATCCATTCCCTGAAATCATTCCATACGAATGGACATAAAGGATTAAAGAATCTTTGTAGAGGCATACCTTGCCTCCTCCTGGCTGAGGATCCCTGGCCTCGTGATGCCCTCCGCAACAACCTGTTCAGGGCAGCAACTCACGACCTCTGAGGCGGACACCCACAACCTTACCCCGCAGGATGGAGAGCGACCTCGAACTACCATAGTACGGGGAAGATACGGCATATCATCCTATCCTCTGTCCGATTTTTAGGACATAGAAGGGAAGGATAAATCCAGGATCCCCCTGCCATGCTTGATTTGTTGTGTTCGTAGGAGGGGAGGGTTCGCCTAGTCCCTTCTCCCTCCTCACCCTGAGATTGTTTCGTTCAATACTTCACAAGGCAAAGAAAATACTATCGCATTGACCCTCCTGTTTGCATAAACATCGACCCTTCCAAGAAGGAAGAGGAAAGGCGAGCACTATCCTCTTCCCGCTCTAGCTTACACAATTGGATTTATTGCCCTTATGAAATTGTACGACGGTGAAATGAACACAGTTGATGCTGATGATGGACGAAGGGGAAAAGAGAAGAGTGCGGCGATGTAATCTGAAGGGACAAGTTTGGAAGCTACGTCATTTCTTGCTCAATAAAAACTTGATGTGACCACATACTGCTCAATAATTAACATCAGTGTAGTGCAGAATGTAGTGCAGACTGTTGAATTTCATCGAATTGTGTACTGGTTTCGTCAAATTCCGTGCTGATCTCGACTACCTTCTGTTTAGCCAACTTGAGAGTGGGTGATTTTATTGATGTCAACACATTTTTACCGTTGGTAATCAACGCTCGCTGCTACATGATATGCTCCACATCCGAGTGCGAACGTTAAATGTACAAATGGTAACCCAAACCTGCTTTTAACTTTCATGTATGTTTTCCTAAATGTTGCCGATGTGGCTGTCAACATTTCAACGACTAACTGGACTCTTACCAGCACAGAGTTCGGAATCAATTCCAACGACTAACTGGACTCTTGCCAGCACAGAGTTATGAATCAATTCCAACGACTAACTGGACTCTTGCCAGCACAGAGTTCTGAATCAATTCCAACGACTAACTGGACTCTTGCCAGCACAGAGTTCTGAATCAATTCCAACGACTAACTGAACTCTTGCCAGCACAGAGTTCTGAATCAATTCCAACGACTAACTGGACTCTTGCCAGCACAGAGTTCTGAATCAATTCCTACGACTAACTGAACTCTTGCCAGCACAGAGTTCTGAATCAATTCCAACGACTAACTGGACTCTTGCCAGCACAGAGT
>SDVV010034433.1:0-11174 GCA_016164225.1 Gammarus roeselii
TGTCCTCTCACGATGTCATATTCTTCCTTCAACGCCTGCTGGCACTCCTCGGCTCTACTTTTCACATTCAGTCCACTCACTTTTACTACCCCCCTTCCTCCTCCCACTCGTTTGTTGCCTTTCCTCTTCTGCTCCACTCTTAATCTGCCTTCCACCAGCAGATGGTCAGACACTCCTCCACCCTCCCCTCTCAACACCCGCACATCCAACAGCCTCCCCACCACTCTCCTCGATATCAGCACAAAATCCATCAGTGCTCTCTCCACCATTGCACCATGGGCCATCCTTACCCATTTGTACATGTGAATATCTCGCTTCTTGAACAAACTGTTCCCGACCACCAGCTCCTGCTCCATACATAGACCTATCAGGTTTTCTCCATTGTCATTTCTACCGGGAACGCCATACCTTCCTATGACATTCTCCCCCATTTCATCTCCAACTCTCGCATCAAGGTCACCCAGTACAACTACATTGAAATGACCTCCAATAGGGTCTAAAAAATGGAATAGGGTCTAAAAAATGCTGATCGCGGTTCAAATTGTTCGATGGTGGGACGATACACAATACAAACCATCTTGTTCACAATGAATCATAATGCACAATACAAACCATCTTGTTCACAATGAATCATAAACGAAGACCACCCGATTGTAAATGTTCTGTCGTGTATAATGTTGGCGTTCACGAAGAAAGATCAAAGGAACAATGGTAATATATATATATTTTTATCATTTCCCTCAGCAATTACGTGAAAATTGATCATGAAAAGTTACCTCCTGAACGTATCATGTGTATAAACATCTGAGTTATCAGATTAGTACATGGGTTTTTGTCAATTGGATTTTCCCAGACACTACTGTAGATTGGATCAGAATGTGTGTATATTTTTATTCCTTACCCTGCAATTTTATGTTAGTGTCGATAACCAGCATAACAGTCCTTCCTGTCCTTTTCATTCAAAAGTGATCAGATCAGAATAGTTAAAAAACGTGTACAATATCATATCAAGACCAAATATCTAGGCTTGGTTCCTTTGATAATTATAGCAAATTTCAGAGGAAATAATGTTGCCTGTTACTACATCGTAAGCTGAAAGTAAAAGACAAGAAGGCCTGTTCTATGCCAAGGGTATGCAATGTATTCATGACAGTCTAAAAGAGTTACAACAATAACGAGACAAAACAAAGAGCACTCATTACCAAGCCAGTTTGCCAATGCCGACTACAATTGGCATGCATGGGGAAACTAATATGTCCTTTTCAATACGAAATGTTTCAACATTTCCAGCCCATCTTTTGATATGTGTGCATATATTGATATCAAATCCTTATTTCCTTACCGATAAATTCAGTGTTTGATTCAATGAGCTAATATTTAATAATTTGTATAAGGTCTTCATCTGTAATAATTTCATCTTCATCAGTAATAATAAACTATTCTAGAAAATAAGAGGAGTGGCTGCTTTAAGTGGTTCGGTGTCTGTCAGCCGCACATGTGTCAGAGTGGGAATCGAGGTGAGTGATTGGTTCACGGTGAACGTGGGTCTGAGACAAGGCTGCGTGATGTCTCCTTGGCTGTTCAATCTCTGTACGAATGGAGTGGTCAGGGAGGTGAACGCGAGTGTGCTTGGTTGTAGCTTGGAGCTTTTGGAAGCGAATGGGCATAGTTGGCAGTTGATTCATTTGCTGTTTGGGGATGATAGGGCGCTGGTGGCAAATTAAGAGGAGAAGCTATGAAGACTGGTGTCAGAATTGGGTAGAGTGTGTGAGAGGAGGAAGCTTCGAGTAAACGTGGGTAAAAGTGGAGTAATGAGATGTTCGAGGACTGCCGATGCAAGCAGTATTAGTGTCCTCCTAAATGGAGAATTGTTGGAAGAAGTTCAGTGTTTTAAGTGTCTGGGCTTTCTTGGGGAGAAGACTGAACTAGTGGAAACTGAGTTGAAGTCACGAGTGAAGGAGGGATGTAAAGTGTTGGGTGCACTGAAGAGCGAAATGAGCTGCAGGACGTTGGGGATGGAAGCAAAGTGAGGGCTGTATGAGGGTGTCGGTGTCCAACTGTGCTCTATGGAGCTGAGACTTTGGGGTGAAATCTGAGGAAAAACGAAGGTTAAGTGTTTTCGAAATGAAATGTTTGAGGAGCATGGCTGGAGTGTCGCTGAGAGATAGGTTCACTAACGACATGGTTCGAATCAGGACGGGGATGGTGAAGAAGTTGGAGGAAAGAGTGGATTCGCCTGTTCTGAGATGGTTTGGGCACATGGAGAAGATGGACGAAGGGAGATTGGTGGAAAGGGTGATGAATGCGGAGGCGAGTGGTCGGAGGCCTATAGGTAGACTGAAGTTTGGGTGGATAGATGGTGTGAAGCAGGCGTTAGGAAGGAGAGACCTGATTGTGGAGGTAGCGAGAGACCGTGCACTGGATAGGCGTGAGTGGGTTTTGACGGATGAGTTTGACGCTGCCCTAATGTGCGTTCCCGCCCTAGGAATATCGTTGAGAGGGAAGGGGGGCCCGGACATCATGACGCGCAGGGGTAAACCAGTCACACTGTAGGGCCCTGCTGCCGACACTAACCTCGAACCGCTCTCATAACCCGGAGGGCATGTTGCGGTTTCCCGGCCGGACCCTTTTGCGCCAAAGGGCTAGGGTGTGCGAGTGTTATTATTATTATTATTATTAAAACTTTTATTTCCATCGTCAAGCAATGGGTTTTCAATACTTAGGTTAGTGTATGAGATTGGGAGGTGCGCCTTGCCGTCGGCCACACCCCTTGCTAGGGAATTTCGGCCTAGTGTCTGTATCTGTACAAGCCCATTTTATATAAATGAATGGTACGTTTTTGTTACATCATTCAGTGAAGTAAAGAAACCTAAATTTCAAATTTGAAAACTATTGATTTGACTAGTATGAAGTCACCATCAAAGCTCTCATTACATTACATTCGAGTTTCAGCCTTTTCAGCATTTGTGTCCCGAGTGAATTACCGCGGCCCAAAGCGTAGATTATTGAGAGCATAATATTTTCAATCATTATTTTAAGATCGTCGAAGCAATCAGCAGCCGCATAGAAACAAGCCTTCGTTAATAGTTAGTGTATCTTCTTGAATTTGATTGGTTATGCCTGTTGTTCTTATTCGCTTGTTTTTCCCCTCCACTGTTCTTCAAAGATGAACTATTCAATGCATGTGATTTCTTCCTTGCCTTCCTGATGCTTTCCTCCTCATCACGCTATAAACTCGGCCCCCAGCTCCATCGCGTCTAAACAGAATGAGCCCTCTGTAGAAGACTGATGTTGGCAGAAATTTATCGTATTTACAGTGGTAGAAGATGCTAAATAATGTCTTAGCAGGATGTCCTGAAAATCCATCGGGAGATTTTTTGGCCGAATGCGTTGCGTGAACAAATCTATTAAACTCTGGAAGTTCACATAGTAAGGAACATTTTTGCAGAAGCCGGAACACTGTACATTAAATTTGAGTGGGTATTGTCAGTAGGTTCTGGCGACAATACGGCCTCCGCACACCTTTGTGTTTGCTTGTGTTTGTCTGTAATCAGGCTAGCCCTTGGTTTCATCTTCGAAGCGCTGCTGTTCAGTACAGCTTTGTGAAATACGGGCTTAGTTGCTCCGTTCTGACGTTCTTCGGATTTAAATTGCAGAAAGTGGGTTGTTGAAAAACATTTCCATGATGTGGCTTTCACCGTTCACATGAAATCATAGTTTGTCACGACTTTTTTTACATTTCAATGAATACATTGAATAAACTTGAACAACAAAACAAATCACGTTCATAACATTTGTGATGATATATCCAATTAATATCAGCCCATATACCAATTTTGACCGACAGTGACAGTTACGGAAAGTTCTAAATGCAATGTGAATATGGATTGCAAAGAATATGTACAAAAATGTTGTATATAATGTTAGGTATCTCTGTTAACGATTTCTTAAACATCAATAATGTTTCCTAAAAAATATGACTGAGTGATGTAAGATACGCAGAAAATTTTGTCGCAAAGTTCTTGCTTTGGAGGAGATATGTGTCAATCAAAAGCTAATTTATTATTTAATGGTAGCATGACTAGAAAACATTATTACAACGGCAAAATTACTTGAAATATTCTGATGTGTGTCTTTGCATGTATTGACAGACCGCCGTTTTCTCATCCTTTGGAAGGTGGGTAAATTATCTTTACACAGATGGAGGAGCGCCCAATCTCCATGACATAGGATCGTCGTGTTCTCCCCGTAACTCGAAGTCGTGACATGCAGCCCCAGAATGAGGCACTGAAATCGAGCAAGCTCACCACGTTGCTGTGGCGACCCTATAAAAGTATTATAGAAAGGTCGACCATACATAGTTCCAATAACTTGTTACCAAATCTAGAATATCGGAAGATAAATGTGCATAGATAATACATAGATATCGTCGTCAAAATATCACTGAGAAAATATACTCAGTCAATTTCTTTCAAAATTCTATTAATACATATTTACTAATCATGGAGTCATGAGACTCCATGGAGAAAACGTTGCTCACGGGCAGGGAATTCCTGTGCCCACCAAATCCATGCAACTTCATTTGTCATTGACACCACATTAACAATTAGGCCACAGTACCTCAAACTACTCGGCTTCAGTATGATTTTCCTCGATCTCATTGACGAAGAGACGCTTCAGTGGCATCCGTAGTATTAGCAACTGAATAATAAGAGGGTTTCTGATCATCCAATTACTCACGTTTTGTAGTATTCCCATAGCAAGGCCTAATATGTAGAGCTGGCTAGCCCGATTATCTACTTTATGGGCATACAAGAACAAGATTTTATTATTATTGACCAATTAATACAAATGTTCGGTAGCTTGAAATAAATAAGAAAAATTATTTTTCCATATAAAGATGTGGTAAACGATCATACTAGGTATTTATTTATATTGATGAGGTGAAAAAGATGAACCCTTATTCCTGCACGAGAAACTGATCATAACGCATAGCATGAGCCATGTTTGAGTTATTAAAACAAATATAGCACGACGGGAAAACGAAAATTTTCAACATACCCATTGACAAAATGCGACAATTAACAGTAAACATAGCACAAGCTATCAACGAAACCCAAGAAGTGCATCTTTAACATTTTAGTTTACACATTGCTACAGATTTCTACATATGTTGACCACAATATGTGTATGAAACACAGCATTCCTATTATTTAGGGACAAAAAAGGTGAATACATCCATCACATATTCTGATCCTCATTTACGTCATCATGATGAACTAAGTTTAAGATGCTTCGTAATTCATTCATCACTGCCGGATACAATATCTTATTCCACTGTGCAGACGCTCGAAATGTAGTAACGCTATGGAGATGCTTGCTTCTTAATACAATCAACTTAGACACAATCGCTGATTAGCGAGGTGCAACCACACAAAACGTACGAAGGATCTTGTTTATTCTCATCGGAATCGTTATGTAATAAGAGACACTCGTAACTCTGGTAACAGCTTACGTGTCCTTACCATTTACATAGCTTATTGCAATCTGAGCCATCCGTATTCTACAGGACGTACATGGGCAGTTATGTTTCAGACTGGACAGCTCTCAGCCAAACAACTGCAGTAGGGCGTCTCGTTTGCGTCCCTTTCTTGACACGTTACTGGCCGTTACTTGACGCTGGACGGTGGAGGCCTGGTGGCCACAACCACCGGAACAGAAATATTATACGTTGGATGTGTAATGGGCATAGTAGGTTTAATAAATGCATCGCATCTTTTGTACCGAAGACAAACAAAACTTTTTTTTCTTTTGCACTCTATTCATCAACTAATGTCGATGTTTACTGGGCCAAAAATCACAGGCCAAAAATCATGTCTTCATTGATGCATCAATATTTTGATTGTACTATGATGACAAATGTTTTTTTTTTTACTTTGCTATTTGAGCGTTCATTAATAATAATCCTTCACCGATATATGACAGAATCTGTTCCAATATCCTATAAAGAAAAACTGATGTATTGCTCTTTTAAAAACTGGCGACATATTATTTTCTGTTCAAAACTCCATATTTCTCTTCCAAACTACGCTATAAATTTACTTGATTCTGCAAGTCCACTATATCGGAGTGGTTAGGAATTTATTTTTGAACAGTTCATATGAACACAGTTCATATGATATGTGTTCATATGTGTTCATATGAACACAGCATCGTCCGTGGATTTGAGTGGTGATTTCTTCATGGCTTCATCCGTTTGCATGCAACGATAAACACATTTCGTGAGTTGCATGGGGCATTTGGAGACGCAAAAAATAAAAAAATACGCTTCTACAAAAGAGCTTTCAAGTCTTCTTGGATTGATCTGTTGCCGAGTTGCATTGTTATGCATCGGGCGTTTGCTGCATGCATAACACCAGCACAAATCATATTTCGGATATGCAACGACTGCTTTAATACCAAACTATAGCGTAATGCCTGGCGTGGTACCTCAAAAGATCTTTTAGGAGTAATAACCAGGCTATTATTCGGCATGCACGAGAACAACTCATTAAATTTTGGTCGTACTGGTGGTCCCTACCCCTGGCTCTCCAAGTTGGTCACCCAGTAAACTGCACAGCAGGAACACGATCACCAGATAAGAGGGACCATATCTTCTCCCGGACACCCACTCGAGGGGCTGCAGAGAGCACTGGTTAGACAATGTTCCGAAATAAAGTAACGGCTCTGTAATGTTACAAGTAGTATGAATTACTTTGCAAACATGAACGTGTTTTGTATCAGGGACAATATTGATGTTATTCATTATGTAATCTGGTGTTTCTTGATTTTAACGAAAACTCGCTTTATCTATACTAAAGAATTTTTGACTTCGTTCAATAGAGTCAACGAGTTCATAGCGTCTCAATTGTTCACGAATTTCAATACATTAGTTTTCCTAAGCAGATGAAGTGTCGCTGATACAAGTGTAAATATTTGAACGATGTACTGCATACAACGTTGGGATGATAATGGAGCAACATTTAACAATTTGGAATCAGGAAAAAAAACAATCAATTGGTAATTTATCATAAAATGATACTCGAACTATTTCCTTAAATAAAAATACCAAAAACATTATTAGCAAGTTTGTAACAATATTCGACTGAAGACACATGAACAATATATCACGAATGAGATCAACATTATCCTAATTCTTAAGCCAATATCAATAATGTTTGATGTTAGGTATAACAACTGATGTAATCCTACAATATGAAAATACGAAATATATGAAATCTGTGCTTGTTTTACACTTCCAAAAAATAATAGTTTAGATTCCCGAATTCATAATTCGGGAATCTAAGAACCATAAATATATAAAATTGTCATTTGAATTTAACTCATGAGTGGCACAACTTCGTTACCATCGAGTATCATGTAATTATAGTTACGAGCGTTTCGCGCTATTATTACAATATATGACGATATGTTACGAGTATGTATCACATTTTAGTAACATGTTTCGTCAATGCGCTGATCAATTTCTACTGCGACACCAAGCATCTCCACTAGATTTTATTTGACAAATAAAGGATTCCACTGTTGACTGATTTGGTATTAGAAATTGTGAACCGAATTTAAGTCTGAAATTGCAAATCATTTTCAGAAGATCATAAATTGGTTGTTATTAATCCTCAGGCAAGAGGGTAGTATAACAGTAGCAGTCATAATAACTCTTCAGGGTCGAGTCATAGGACGTCTATTCGTCCCGTCTTGCTTTTATTGTACCCACTACGGTTTCCAACAGATGACTCGCAGAGGCAAAAATCGAACGTGAAATACAGAACTTAACATGAAAGAACGGATTTGGATTATGTACCACGGTCTAGAAGAGGAGTGAATAAATATTATTTAATTACACAAATAGGGGATAACAATTGAACAGCTAAGACACATGCTGCGTGCACATATCTAAAGGAAGGACATTAGATGGTCAGCCACATGTTGTTTTACTCCAGGTTACCTGGAAAAGATTTCAACATTCCAGCGACGACGGAGGAGAGTGATTTTGTTCTAACCCAAGCGTAGAATTATGCTATTGAATGTCCACGGTACAAATTTATCAAAGAACGATTAGCCTGAAATAAAGAGATTTGGTTGAAATCTTGGCGATGAAATATTAAATCTATCCACACGACTATACCGTGATCAAGTTGATAACGTGATGCGTGTCACGATTAGGAAATCGTGACATTAAACAGGATAAAACCTGCTCATTAAACAGGATAAAACCTGCTCATTAAACAGGATAAAAGAGAGCTCAAGAAACCTAGAGCCTCGAACAGAGTTTTAAAAATGTTCATGTCCCACCATTATACACATTATTGTAAATCTCTACTTGAGTATGTTGCTAATTTTTTATTAGAATTTCAAGGCTAACCATCTTCTCTAGAGAAACGACTTGTTGTTAAATTTTTGTCTGACCACAAAACTCTTTTGAGTTAATCAGAGATAGTTATTTAATCCCCTCTGACGTCTGACTCCCCTCCACCCTTTCAATGTCACGTTCCTCTGGCCATTGTGCATTCAGAGCACGAGCCTCGCCGTCGACAGCCGGACAATACTACAATAGCACCAATACAATGTTTACACGGTCCATGAAACGAATTCCAAATCACTGGAATGAAGTGATACTCTGACGAGGACAATAGGCATTGTTTTATTAAATATAATACACCAATACAATGTTTACACGGTCCATGGACCGAATTCCAAATCACTGGAATGAAGTGATACTCTGGCGAGGACAATAGGCATTGTTCTATTAAATCAGTCACTGATCGGACTAGAATGACCGGGGCTTATGAATACGAAAGAGAATAGTCTCATTGTTCACTGATTATAAATGTAGCTAAGCCTATCGGTGACACGAAATTATATCTGATTATGACCCAACGCTTACCTGGAAATGTTGAGCATGTTCCCCCAACAAGACCATACTTATAAAATTAAACAGATTAGAATATTTGTTCAGGATTAAATGCTGATGTCAAGAATGTGCGTTGCCATCATTTTAACATTCAAACCAGTACTATGAGCAAATAATAGAGTAAAAGCTTTTCGACCAGAGACGATGACAATTTCAGTCTACTTAGCCATAAAAATTGACCACCAAAATTATTTTGTGAAATGTCAGAATATGCTGAATTTTTTGCTGATCTTTTGACATCCAGCGTTTTTGTCCACGCCAACACATATTTAAATATAGTAGCGAGAGAAAATTCGTTTATGGTCAGTCTATAACCGAAAAATCAAACTAATTTTTTCAAACGTGGAATTTAACTTTATATGGAAATTGTCTACACTATTATATTTGGAAAACCCACCCTTCTTTATGGATAATATCAATTAAATTTCCAATGAGTTCAAATGTCGAGCAGAAAATAATAATAGAAGATTTCTCTTAATCTTTCATCGTAGACGAATTTTATTTTGCTACTGTACGTGAACGTTGACCCAGAAAAACACGAATGATACAAGCGTGTAGAACAATCAGCTGAACTAAAGATCAAACGACTTTAACTGAGATTCTGGGCGACGACACTCCACGTCATTGTCCCGGGAATTTCAGTATTTTGTTATGTGTTTCCGTTCTGACGGAGTTTCGCAGTTCAACCGTTGGTGTTTGGGCTTGGAACGCTATATTGGGTAACATAACAAAATACTTGTCGATTAATCTGATACCATCAAGCTGCAATTCACCCTTCCACTTATGAAAACATTATATCCTGCGAAGACGTCTTACGCAGTTCCGTGAATAAACTCAAACAGTGTATCAATGAAGAACATCTTAGGTACAAACTATACTACCATATACAAAGGAACCAAGCCAAAAATGAGCTAAAAAATAATCAATTCTCTACTATTCTTTACTATATGACACATCATCATCAACAGCCGCCTGAGTGGATTAGTCCATGTCTCATTAAAATCCAATTCATTATTCATTAATCTAGCTCGAGTGCTGCCTGGATTGAATTAACGTAAGGCCAGCTGCATAATGAATGACACACTATTAAAACCTGATTGATGAACCATTAACACGATGAATTAAGAGGCTAAGCTCAAGATGATATCATGGTAGCATCTAAAGCTTTCCACGGGTTGGCCCCGATCGAGTTGATAGCGTACTGCGCGTCATGATAAAATGGTTTATTATCTTAAAGGGATGAAGTACAGGTTCATTACGTGTATTTAAAGTGAGCTCTTGAAACTCTTGTCCCCGTCAATATTGCAAGCTCTTCGTGCTAATTTAGAATGGTTCATATTTGGTAAGTCGTTATTCGAGTTTTCAAAAATTTTCACTCACATATGCAGGACGTGTTATCTCCTGCTTTCAGTGTACAACTTTTTACGTTTCCTTCTGAAAACCTTTCACAAAGTTTTAAACACAAACTATCACTATTTGAAACATTCTGTCACTTTAGTCAGCAGTTCATCAGTGTTTTTCAGCATATGAGTAGAATAAATAACTGATGCAAATACAAATAATAGCCAATTGTTCATTTTATTCGTCCAAAGCTTCATAATATAACCACGAAGTGGAAATTATGATGACGAAGCATGATCGAAACATTTTCGGAGAGATGGAATTTCTGCTTCGCTGCCGCCGTATTCTGAATAGTGGCAAATTCTGATGTGTTCTATTGTACTCGTTGTGTTCAAATTGTGATACTTTGTCTTTGCTAAAGGACGAGTGGTCGCTCTGGACGACAGAATCTTCCTTTTTTGTTCAATTTGTTGTGATAAAAAGACGCAGTGTTGCTGATCAACGAAAATGTACGTTCAGATTTAGTTCGTGGCCCATTGGTAAACTGTGTTCCCTCAAATACTGTTCGTTGCTTGATTTTTTAGGTAACACAATTTATAGTTCGATATTCACCTTGCCTTAAATCACTTTTTAATCAATAACTAGGAGTTGTCCTTGAACTTCTGCTACCTGATGACATGTCAATAAATTTTAGCATGAGGATATGCTAATTAAAAAATGGATTGCGTTTGCTTACCCCCAAAATAAATTTAACTGTTCAATTATATAGACTGAAATGATGAAGACAAGGTATTAAGTATATTGTTCATGATGATTTAATGAGATGTTGGTATCATGCCAATAAGGATATTGCTCAGCATTT
>SDVV010034434.1:0-11174 GCA_016164225.1 Gammarus roeselii
AAGCGGAGGTCCGTCTCGAGAAAGCGTTTTTTCTTTTGCGCACTAGCGTGCGTCTGACACTGCTAAAATTTTCACATTTTTTCTAACGTTGAAAGCGTTGTTTCGTTTATTCCTCGCGCACTTAGGCGTGCGAGCCTACTGGAATCAATAATCATCGAGCCCTACGGGGGAGCCTATTATGACTCACGTTGAGGCTCTGGTGGAAATGAGGCTCAAATCAAATCAAATCTAACACCCCTCCTTCACTCGTGCCTTCACTTTAGTATCCACTAGTTCAGTCACCACCACATGAGAGCCCAGATACTTAAAACACTGAACTTCCTCCAACAGCTCTCCATTTAGGCGGGCACTAATTTTACTCGCATCCACAGTCCTCGAGCATCTCATTACTTTACTGTTACCCGCATTCCCTTGGAGCTTCCCTCCTCTCACACACTCTACCAAACTCGGACACTAGCCTACATAGCTGTTCTCTGAATCCGCCACCAGCGCCGTATCATCCGCAAATAGCAACTGGCTCAACTGCCAACTCCGTCCACTCTCTTCCAACAGCTCCAAGCCACGACCCAGCACACTCACGTTCATCTCCCTGACCACTCCATCCATATAGAGATTGAACAGTCATGGAGACATCACGCAGTCTTGTCTCAGTTGCACTCTTACTGTGAACCAATCACTCACCTCGCTTCCCACTCAGACACATGCTCGAATGCCAACATAGAAACTCTGTACCGATTTCAACAGATTTCCGCCTACTCCATACAAACGCAACACCCTCCACAACGCTTCTCTGTTAATCCTGTCCTATGCATTTTCCAGATCCATGTAGGCCCAGAACACATCTTTTCCCTCTGCAAGGTACTTCTCCTCGGACCTGTCTCACTGCAAAAATCTGATCGGCACACCCTCTACCACTCCTTAAGGCACTCTTTTCTCCCCAATTGCGCAGTCCGTACAGTCTCTAATTCTTTTCATCAGCACTCTCACGTACAACTTACCAACCACACATAACAGTCTGATACCTCTCGAGTTGCAGCAATAATTTTTATCTCCTTTGCCCTTATGCAGCGGAACAATGCAAGCACTGCGCCACTCAATCGGTATCACGCCCGTCACAAAACACAAGTTCAGTAGCCTCACCAACCCTTCGATCAACCGTTTTTTAAAATGCTATAATATTTTTAAATGTTAATTTTAGCCCCCTGCCCCTTTAAAATGCATTTCACTCGTATGTGAAATGTATTTTGCATCAAGTCTCGTTGCAGGAATGTTTGAATCAAATGTTCAAAAATTGTGGACTGGAGGCACTGATGGGACAGCAGGCTCGTGATGCTGCCTGAAGTAAGAGATCTGCATCGATAAATATTTTTCCGTTGCCCAAATAAGAGTCTGTTGAAAAATCATCAAGACTCTAGAGAGGTAATATATTGCCTGGTTCTGTTTCTAGAGCGTAATGGTGCAGTTAAGTCTTGATTTACGCCCTCTTTCCTTCCCCTATAATCATTTTGTGCTGCTGTTCAGGTTTGTTCCGTGGGTGTTGCTGAGTTGGTATCAAACCTCAGGCTTTGTGTTGTTATCGATGGTAGAGGAAGTGTTCTGATGGAGGTCATTTATTTATTCTTGATTGTGACATGCTCTGGAAATATTATGAATTTATGTTCGTTCATACATGGAAGTAAGAAGCATGATACTGTTAAAACTCAATCCTATTTTCTCAGTAACTCATTGTTATGAGCCCAGTAAGGCTATTTAATGATTCGATGGTCCTTGCTCATCATTATACATATTTTTGATTTGCGTATATTTATCTATAGACTTAGGAGTCAACAAAAATATAGTACCACACCATTTGTGTCCAGCGTCCTTCAAAGTAGTCATAAGTATCAAGACAACAACCGGACTTTTAACCCAAACAATGTTGCCTCATGATCGTAAGGAGATTAGTTCTGTGATAGACCGCCTGGGGAGGATCGTGTATCACTGCAGTATCTGTCGTATAGTATGAACATAGGAGAAGGTTTTAGTTGTAATTTTTATTTAACTATGATACTCTCAACAACTAAAGTCAGCCTCTGCAGTGAAAGCCGACGACCCACGATATTGATCGAGTTTCTAGTTAATTCCTCGTCATTCCAATTTAGACTTGTGTCAATGAGGGCACCGGTTACATTCCTCGTCATCCCAATGTAGACCTGTGTCAATGAGGGCACCGGTTACATTCCTCGTCATCCCAATGTAGACCTGTGTCAATGAGGGCACCGGTTACATTCCTCGTCATCCCAATGTAGACCTGTGTCAATGAGGGCACCGGTTACATTCCTCGTCATCCCAATGTAGACCTGTGTCAATGAGGGCACCGGTTACATTCCTCGTCATCCCAATGTAGACCTGTGTCAATGAGGGCACCGGTTACATTCCTCGTCATCCCAATGTAGACCTGTGTCAATGAGGGCACCGGTTACATTCCTCGTCATCCCAATGTAGACCTGTGTCAATGAGGGCACCGGCTTCATTCCTCGTCATCCCAATGTAGACTTGTGTCAATGAGTTCACCGGTTACATTCCTCGTCATCCCAATGTAGACCTGTGTCAATGAGGGCACCGGTTACATTCCTCGTCATCCCAATGTAGACCTGTGTCAATGAGGGCACCGGTTACATATTCTCGGCCACTCCTCTAGCATCCGAACGTTTTCGTTGCCTCCAAGACCTCCCACACTTCGATCAACTCTCCTCAAACTCGAAGTTTATCCAGCAAACATAGGCAAGTTTACAAAGCTTTCCTTCCCACTATATTTTTTTAATGATTTGTACTGTATTGTGCTCAGTTTTCGAGATGCGGTCGAATGAACGCTTTGTACAACTTGACAAAACTATACCTGTTCTTTTTCTAGATACAGTACGAGGCATCATACCTAGCACTATAGGACACCGACGATCTCGCGCTTTAGTGACTTGAATTAGTTTCTTCCTGGGTGTGAAGTATTCGTGTAGCGCTGTTGACCATTCAATCAGTCGAAATTGCATCTCATCCACTGCTTTCTTGCCTCCAACTGGATACGATGAAATTCGTTCAATTTGCACATTTTTTTCTAGCTTCGTGTCATATTTAAACATTTTGTTCGAACTAATTTTGCAAAATTCGCTACACACGTTCTGAGGTCAAGAATCATCGAAAACTTTAAAACAGTAAAAACTAGATGTTATTTAACCTTCTGAACGAGGCAGTTATTCTGAACAGTACCCGCAGGAAAATTGATGAGAACCCAAAGGATTAAACTGGTCCGACCTGAGTTTCAAAGACGAGTATAGTTTTAAAAATCACCATTGTTTAAATGATAAGGAAATGACAAAGAAAATTACTGATAACTTTATAACTCAGCAAGCTTCATTGAAACAAAATTTTAGCTAAGATGAAAGATTAAAACTACCTTCATCCGTAGGATAGTCCTACTTGTACGAAATATTTGGGTAAAACTATTTGCAAATGGTTAAATAACTATTAGCAAATGTTATGTATACTGCATTCGCAGCATACATAACATCAGTTCTCAAGAACTTTTCATAATAACGTTAACAAACGCTGTCTATTTAAAATTGATTCTTGATGAATGTTTAACCACAGCTAACCGACATACCCAATGCACTTGGAATTTGAAAACTGCATGACGTTGTTCAAAACAATTATACGTTCACCCATTGAGTGCGGAGCTTGTCGTTTACGGATCAGCAGCCAAAAGCACTCGCGAACCCCTTTCGATTATCGCAACCAACGCTGTGCGCATCACAACCTGCGCGTTCCGTTCCACTCCCATCGAATCCCTGAACGTGCTAGCTAACGAGCTTCCTCTTTCGCTTCAGTGAGACAAACACTTGCTACAATGCTATTTCAAGACTAGAAGCCTCATCAGCAACCCAGCACTCAAAGACATCACCAACATTTCCGGTAAACGCCTTTTTGCGGCTAAGAATGAATGCCCACCATTTTCCCTACGTGTGGATAACTTACTGACTTCGCTGAACACAATCACAAGCCATCAAGCCTTCAATCTCCTACCAATTCTTGAAATCAACACATAAACGTGTATGATCAGCCCATCGCTGGTAAACCTAGATGTGCGAATATACTTTGAAGCAACAGCTCCAACAAACACGTACCGCCGAGAATTTTTGAGACTACTCGAGGAACAATACTATGAGCACCGCTATATTTCCACAGACTGCTCCAAATCTGTGGACGAAGTGAGAGCTGCCGCCGTGTGCGAAGAATCCTTGCGTTCTGCCACTCTCTCACAAGCAGCCTCTGTTCTCTGCAGAGCTGTACGCACTCTAATTAGTCCTCTCCATTATAAAAACTGACCGCCTCCCCTAAATACGTTGTATTTTCAGACGGTCTGAGTGCTTATATATCACAGTTGAAGTGTTTGTTTGAGCAAACCCTTATAGTGGCCGATGGAAATATGCTAATCTACCAGATTCGGTGATCTTCGTACCCAACGAGGAACGTGCGATGACGCGTGTTGAGGCTCCAGTGGAAACGAGGTAAAAATCAATAATTGATTTTCTTTTTATGTAGCAGATAGATATATTTAAACCTAAAGTTCCCAGAATTTTGGACTTTCCCTCTCGATTAATGTTGTCGAATATCTTGGAAAGCAGCATACGAATAAGAAGGGCCACAAACCCACACTCGGCATCATGCATATTAGTGCATGATACCGAGGGGCACCTTCAAATGTGGCCCTCGTACAGAGGGCAAAATTTTCTTGAGTAGGTGGATGTCGGTCGTGGTCTCTCGAAGTCTGAAAATGCGTGAAGTCATACTTTGATTGAGTGCGTGTGGTTCCCGTACGTATCTTTCAGTAGCGATTACGCCAGGGTTGTGCCTAATCCGATTATGCTCATTCTAACTTGGTGGGTGAGATGTTCTTTTGGTCAATAGATCCCAAAAGTGTTGCCATCCTAATGAACTACCAACGAATAAAGGCAGCGCAATGGTCGGCAATTGAACTGGCTTCACTTGGGTGGCGAATGAAACATTATTGGTTCGCACGTCCATCTTCCATTAGCGCGCGAAATATGTCTAGTGATTAGAAACTTGAATGACTGAGCAGTATCTACGACCACGACTTTATCGCCCTCGATGTTCATCATGATGAACGACTATTAATCTCGTGTTTCCAATTCTTTCATAGTGACCACAGGATCGGCCCTGGACGCGATGAAGTAGATCTTGTTCACGGTATCATTTTTTGTAAAAAGGTCTGCAGATCCGAAGTGGGCTTTTCAATTTTATCTTAGAGGTGCACTAGGTTTCGCGCCATCGAAATTCTGTTTACAATTTACATCGGTGGAGTAGGGTCTATTTAAAAATTTGTCATTTAAAGGTCAAAATAGTGTAATATAATTTCTGGAACGTAGCAACAATTACCATCTGAAGAAATGTGCACGAATGACCAGCGTTTTGAAGAAGAACATTTTGACATACTTCTTGTATGAACATGTTCTAGTACTATTACTACTCGGCGCCATCTCTTCGAGATGGTGTTAAACAGATAGTTTAACACTAACCCTAACATAACGAAACGAAGTCGTGAAAGTTTCAAAGTCTAGTGCACCTGTGACACTTATGTATTTGGGCTCCTAACACTTTTCCCCTTTGAACATTTCAACTTCTCAGCACTTCTGTATTTGTAAATAGATTAATCTTGAGCTTGGAAGAGGAACAATATGACAAATTTTACTGAAGATGGTTGGCGATAATGGCAGGTTCAGAATTATTATTAGTAAATCGTCCATTTCCATCGTCTAGCAATGGGGTTTCAAGTCTTATATCCACTGAAATTTGGCTATTCTACTATTGCCATATATTAGGTAAGATAAAAAGGGGGATCATCTCAACCAGAATAACGTCAACCTCTCGCCCGACGGTAGATCATTGTTTAAAATTAAAACCACAAATTCTAACTTTGCATGAAACAAAGTAATCAATCTTTTATATGGGAGTTGATCGGGATGTTTGATCGGGATGATGTAACATCCCGATCTTTTATAGCGGGATGTTATATGGGAGTCGATGATAGGGAACCAGTCCCAGTAATGTACTGCGAAAAATTGTTCTTGGTGAGAAGATGCCAGTTTAGCAAGCGATTCCGCAAGTTGGTTTCCTCTTATTCCCGCGTGCCCGGGGATCCAGCAGTATTCCACGGCCTGACCCTTCTCGGTCATCACAAAGAAATCGTGCTGGATTTTACGTAGAACTGGATGTTCGTAGTGCAGTGTTTTAAACTGAGTGAGGACACTCAGACTGTCTGAGAATACGACGTATTTGGGGAAGCGATGTGTTTTTGCAATAGAGATGGCTAGTTCGAGTGCGCGAAGCTTCGCAGAGAACATTGAGGCCGCTAGTGGGAGGGTGTCCGAGAGTGGGGTGTCCTCGCACGCAGCGGCGGCCCCCACTCCGTCCGCGGTTTTGGAGCCGTCAGTATATGTGTGGCGGTGCTCTAAATATTCTTCCTCGAGTAGTCTTAGGAATTCCTGCCGGTACGCGTTGGTTGGAGTAGTTAGGGTGGTGGGTTGATCTAGTTTGACCGGTGGTAGGTTGATCATCCATGTTGGTGTTTATTTGAAGAATTCGGTAGGAAAATGAAGGCTTAATAGCTTTATGATTTATGTTTAGCGAGGTCAGCTGGTTGTCCACGCGCAGGGAAAATGGTGGGCATATATTCTTCTTAGCCGCTAAAAGGCGCTTATCGGATATGTTGGTGATGTGGCTGATTGCTGGCTTGTTGATTAGACTTCTAGTCTTAAAATAGTATTGTAGTGAAAGTTTGTGTTGCCGGAGCGTAAGTAGAAGTTCGTTAGAGAGCACGTTAAGGGATTCGATTGGGGTGGAGCGAAACGCGCCGGTTGTGATACGCAAAGCATTGCTTGCGATGGTCGAGAGAGGATCGAGAGAAGTTTTGGCTGCAGATCCGTAGACAGCGGCTTTGTAGTTCATGCGCGATCGTATTATTGCTCTGAACAGCGTCCTTCCGGTGTCCATGTCGCACCGAGCTTCAGGGATGTTACCGATTGGATAATCCTGTCGACCTTTTGCAGCGAGTCGCCAGGGCTGCGATGTGGGGTCGCCACGTGAGTTTAGGGTCCCACATAAGATCCAGGAATTTCATCGTTTCTTCGTATGCTTAAGATGTGTTGTGCAGCGTTAGGGCTGGTTTCAGATGTAAACCGGGCACAAGGGTAAAGTGCATGCTTTTAGTTTTAGAGGGCGAGAATCTGAATCCGTTTAGGGAAGCCCAGTTCCCGACCAGGCCCAGGCACTTCTGGAGTTTATGTTGAATTGTTACGAGGCTGGGGTGTCAGTAGCCTATTTGTAGGTTGTCCACGTAAAGTGATGAGAGCAGTCTTCCGTCTTGGGGAAGAATGTCGACTAACTGATCGATTTTGAGGATAGAAAGAGTGACACTGAGGACGCTTCCCTGGGGAACGCCCATTTCTTGCGGATATGATGGAGACTGAGTGTCGCTAACCTTGACCCTGAAGGTGCGATTTTGTAGAAATTGGTGGATAAAAAGTGGTAGCCGACCTCTCAAACCTTTACGGCGGAGATCCTTCATGAGCCCGTAGTTCCACGTAGTGTCGTATGCGTTTTCAACGTCGTAAAATATGGAACCACTTGTTCTGTTCGGACGAAGGCCTGTCTAATGTCTGATTCTAATCGTACGAGGTGGTCTGTTGTGGAGTGGCGCTTACGGCCACCGCACTGGATGTTGTTAAGGCCTGCATGCATTTCAAGGTAGTCGAATAGGCGTGAGTTTATCATTCTTTCCAGGGTCTTACATAGGACGCTATTTAGGGCCATGAGACGATAGTTATGTGGGTCGCTGTGACATTTTCCGGGCTTGGGTATCGGGATGATTACAAATTCCCGCCATTGATTGGGAAAGAATGAATTTGAATACAACGTTTTGAAAACATTTAGTAGGTGCTGGAGAGCGTCATCAGGAAGGTGTTTGATCATGTTGATGTGCACTTGGTCCTGTCCGGGTAAGGTTTCACGAGTGTGGTCAATTGCATATTGTAGTTCATGGATGGAGAAAGGCTTGTTGTAGAATTCTTCATTTGTGGAAGTGAAGTCAATATGCTCACTTTCTCTTGGGATCTTTTCCGGTTGGAATGAAGCCGTATAATTTGTTGATTGTGATATTCGGCTGAAAGTCTGAGCTAGTTTGTCCGTGATGTCCGCGTATGAAGAATAGACAGTGTCTCCGTCCGACAGCATGTGGATAGGTCACTAGGGGCGACCTTAGATACGTCTGATTTTTCCCCACACTTGGGAAAGAAGGGTGTTTCAATTGATTGTATTAACTAATTGGGTCCAGCTTTCTCGCTTCTTCTCCACGCTAAGTTTGCGGAACATGGCAGTTTCCCTTTTCCAGGCTACTCGGTTCCTGGGGGAACGTGCGCGGCGAAAGGCCTCGCACATCCTGTCACGCCGATCCTTAGCTTCTTGTACCTCCGGGCACCACCAAGGTTTTGGGAAAAAGGTTGAGGGTTAATATAGGGGAATTCATGTGGTAGCTGCACTTGGGAATTTTTCGTAGAGATGTATGATAAGGTCGTGCTCTGAAATGTCTTCGGGAAGGTCCTCCACATCGTCATATGCGACATTATCGAGTATTCTTCCCAGTTGGCTTCCCGGTAGTTGAATCGAATTTCTTGTGCGTCAGGATTGTTTGGTCGGTTAGTAAAGAGCGATATGTTTACTGGGTTGTGATCACTCATGTGTTGAAGGCCGGGCTCTCCAAACAAGTTGGGGAGCTAAAGTTGTGGAACAGATTGATAAATCGATGGCGGTTTCAGTTTCGAGGGTGAACCGTGTGGGTTGTCCGTCGTTGAGAAGGACCAGGTTGTGAGTGTTTATGGTGTTGGCCATTATCACTCCTCTGGGGTCTGTTCTCACGCATGCCCACACTTCGTGATAGCTGTTGAAGTCTCCAAGGAGGAGTACGGGATGATGCAGTTGGTTAAGCAGATTGGTCATTAGTGCCATCGTGAGGTAGTGGTTTCATGACGAGTAGATAGACACCCCTGTAGATAGGTCTTGAGCTACATATCTTCCCTGCGACAGCTTGGAGTTCTGTTCTCAGAGGGAGGAGGTGATGAGGTATGCTTTGATGGATCATAAGTGCTACTCCGCCGTGTGCAGTCACATTATTGTGACCTTCGCGACGGTGTATGACATATTGAGGGATAGAAAAGGTGACTGTGTCGCGGAGTTTGATCTCCTGGAGGCCTACCACCAAGGTTTATGGGTGGAAATTAGCGATAGTAATTCATCTTTCTTGCTTCTAAGTCCCTGAGAATTCTACTGAAGTATTAAGTCGTTGTTCATTTCGGATTTGTTTTACGCCCAGATTTTGATTGTCTGTAGCGGTCGCGTGGTTTGTAGGAATTTTCGTTGTGTTCTTGTCTGTGAGGCACAGGTGTCCTAGATCGAGAGCGTTCGCATGAACGTCCGCTTTCTGTAGAACATGATCTCCTAGACTCACTGCGTTCTCGGCTGTGAGTGCTCATGTAGGAGGAGGATGACAAGGGAGTACAATCTTTGTGTTTGCTTCTTGAGCGAGCGCGTTTCTCTTCTATGGATTTTTTTAAACATTAGGATAAGCTGAGTAGTAGTCGTTGGGATATTTGAGTTTAGTGCGATGCATGGTAGATCAGAGGTTTGGGGTATCAGTTCTTCATTGAAGATTTTCAACGCGTCCTCACGCAGGCGATGGTCGTTCTCACTTGTGAGATGTTCTGGTGTTGGGCAGTTAAGACGGTCAGAAGTCGTTCAACGCTCTGATCGAGGCGAGCTGTGGTTTGTGGGATGCTGCTAGTCTTCTTGCTTCGTGGCGAGAGGGTGTCGCGTATCCCGCGGTCGTTGTATAAGGAATCATCGCCTCTTGTTTTTTTGATTTTCGGGTTCTTGGACCTCTCCTCGTAGACGACCGAGGCAGCATCCATCGCAGTGCTTTCCTGGGCCTTGTTTGATTCATTGCTTGTGGCCCCCGCCTCTATTACGATGGCGGTCGCTGGGCTGGTTGTGGTATTGTCAGTACTGGGGAGGGATTTTGGGGTCATGGAAGTAGTTTGTGTTGACTGTACGCGAGTATTGTCTGATGGGGCGTAATTTAAATTACGGCAGTTTGGGTTTTCGTCGTGAAAGATTTGGATGACTTGTTTTCGTGTGACTGCGGTCATTGTGTATGATTGTCATTGCTTTTTGGTCCATCTGCTTTGGGCAGTCGCGGTTGCCTACCTTATGGAGGCATGAGCAGTGGTAGCTTTTAGGTTGGCGGGCTGTGCAGTCCTTTCGGTTATGCTCGCCGGCGCACCTCGTACAGCGTTGGGTTATGTATGGCTGGCAGTGTTTGATGACGTGGCCGTATTCCAGGCATTTTTTTGCACATTGCAGGCGATGTCGTCACTGGGCAAGGTTTTTGTTTTTCCCTGTTCGCTCGGGATTTCTATGAAATCCGGTGTGTCACGTCCTGGGAAAGGGATTTGATACGCGGTGGTGTGGGTGTTTCCTGGTTTAATCCATTCTGCTAGGGAAACGTTGGTGATTCCATAATCCTTTGCTAAACCTGCTGCAACAGCCCTTAGGTCAGATTTGGGAGTGTAGTTGGAAGTTTATATAGTTCGTCTTGTAGCATTGAAGAACGGATGTATTCCGACAGTTACTTTGTGTTTGTCTATTTTGTTAATCCTTTGTATAGCGTTACTTTGCTCAATATTAACGACGTGGACCAGATACTTCTTGCCCTGTCGGTTAATGTTTATCGGTCTGCCTCTCAGTTCTTTGGAAAGCAAGTTCATCATGGCGAATGGGATCATTGAGGGGGCAACTTTGGTTGCACCACTATCTACAAGCGTTATGAGGAAGTGGGTAGGGAATGATGCTGATCTTCTATCCTGGGTGGGAGGGTCAGCTTGGGGGGAGCGAATCACGGCCGCAGCCTCTCGTCGCCCGACTTTGTGCTCAGTTTGGTATTGCAGGATCTCTCTCTCTGTCTTGTCCTGGGGGCAGTTTTCGTGTCCCGTAGGGTGGCCGTTCACTTTGCAGTAAAAGCAGTGAGGTTCTTCGGATGGGCACGACAAGGGATCGTCTCGCTTATCGTGGTC
>SDVV010034435.1:0-11174 GCA_016164225.1 Gammarus roeselii
AGCCAATAGTGCGCACTAATTCCAGTTCCTATACTTGTGTTAACATTGCTGTTCTCAACAGCATACTGGCGTGCATGGCTGTGCTGGCCGCCCCCGGCCCTGCTGCTCCCCACTTGATGTGGTCCTGCTGGAGGGGGCTGCAAAGGTAAGAGACAGCACCCCTACGGCTTCACTGCCTAAAATTAGCCCCCATCTCTTGGGTGTCCTCTGGGTTCAATTCCGGGTCTGGCAAAAGCAGAGCAGTGCCCAAATACAGGTCTCCTACTTCTAGGTCACATCACAGACATGGGCGGCACCCACCCCAGGACCTTGGATAGTGGAGGATTCACCTTGGTGCTCTCTCACCCTTTTCACCGACTGGAGACTGTTCCTGATGATCAGCTAGGCTGATTCAGAAGTGGGGTTTAACGCCAAGGATACTGAAGATGATCATGCAAACAACGGGCCATAAGTTGGCCAATAGATGAATACCTGAACATCCCCAGACCCCCAGCACGCCCCACACCATCTCCAGTCAAGGGTACTTGAGGTACTCCCTTAAGGACACTGAGCCTGCCGTCCAGGTGTTCAGTCACTCCAAAGTGGTTTGGATACAGTTGACTCTGTTGCAAGGTCCTGGAATCTCTGATTGAGTCCGGACAAGTGTGTGGTGCTACGCTTTTACAGAGGTTGCATTGATTTTGATGGTTTTGTCCCAGTTAACCAGTACTTCTTGCATGGTAGAGGTAGAGCATTGAAGTTTCTCACCACACATAAACGCTTGGGTATCAATGTGGACACAGGTCTCAGATTCTACCATATCTTTGTGGTGGCTGCAAAGACTGGTGGGCTGGCAAACTGCTTGTTGAGATCAACTGTATGTAGATCCCCAGAGTTTATGGTGCCCTTGTATGTTGCACATATTTGCCCACTTATTGAATATGCATCTTGTGTCTGGAACCCTGGATTTTGTAGGGACTACCAAATGCTTGAGTCTATTCAGAGAAGTTGGACCAGAAACGTTGATGGGCTTGCTGATGTAGACTATGGTAATCAATTGAGGAACTCGGATTCATTTTTTGTCAAGGGTCATCTTCTGAGGGCAGAATTGATGAATAAAATATTGGAAAATTTTGCATGGCAAATCAGAGAATTTGCTGAATGTTTTCATTGACTCCAAGATTGGGTACTAGGGGTCATCTGCTGGAGTTGGTGTTTCCGTCTTGCTCTTCTGATGCCCGCAGTAGGTTTTTCAGTATGAGATGTGTTGCTGTGTGGAACAGTTTGCCTGCTGACATAGTGCAGTTGACAGATATCACTTGCTATAAGCAGGCCCTTGCTGATCTGCTGTATGATGATTTTGTAGATTTTGCCTAGCCCGATGAGGCCTAATTTGTGTGTAGTAATGTATGTATGCACATTTTTATGTGTATATGTATTTTAAATGCATGTATATATATATATATATGTTTGCATGTGTATGTGCATATGTATGATGTGACTAACAAGATGGCTGTGTAATAAGTTGCCTGAAGCACAAATTTCTGGATCTTTCAGTCATTGTTTTGCCGTGCTTTTGCGTTTCTTGCGTGCTCTGGCATTTGTGCCTCCTGTCTTGCTCTGCACTTAGGCTGTGCTGGCTTGTTGAGCAGTCTTGAGGCCACCAAGGTGAGATCATCAAAGGAAGAAGTTCCTTATTGTGATGAAATTTTATAAACTTCCTTAAGACTATCAATCATGATTATGGCATATGACAAGCATCAAAAATGACCTGCCAGACATTATTAAAAAGGAGTTGTTTTTTTCACTTGTGTATGCTAACATAGACATTCTTTATTTTGCCACCCTCTAATTTCTATTTTCTTATCAAAGATAAAGATATATATATGGCGGTGCAGTCACCCTATTCAGTGCAAGGAGTCACCTCAGTTTAGGGGGAAATGGCTTCCTACATGGTTTTTGTACATTATTTTATGGGTTGATAATGGAATCTTACAACTTATAATAATAATAATGAAAATAATAATTATCTCTATTGAGGCACTTGATACAAAAATGGTTGTGCTTTGTAGTTGGAATAGTAGCTGTACACCCAGTCAGTGCAAGTTTCTAGTTTACATACTTTTTGAATTATTTCAAAGTGCACATGATATGAGTTGTAGTCACCTTAGTTGATTTCAAAGTGTGCGTATAGTGCGGAGTAGTCATTCTAGTTGATACCATCAGTTTACTTGTGGTTCACCTTTGAATCTCTCTTTTGCTGCCCCCCCCCCCCCCCCTCCCCGCAGCCCTGCCAATGGGGCATGCAGGCATGGAAGGCAGTATACCTCAGCGCACAAGCAATAAAAAACAACATGGTAGTAAGACTGCAGCAGGACGCATGTCAGAATGCGCTTCGAAGGTCAAAATCAAATATACTGATTTTGGTCAACAATTGCGCGCAACTTTCAAAAACAGACAAAACCTCAAAATTAAACTCATTGGATCTAGCTAAACTCATACAACACCCCTCCCCCCCCCCAACACCTTAACACTCCAGTGGGGCCAACAGGAACACACAAGAGAGCCACGCTCCCAATCCCTCCCTACTAGACCAAATCCCAGGGCAGTCAAGCGGTGATATCCCCATACTGGCCTCCGATTGTAAGAGATGGCGAAATGCCCACCCAAGCTGTTTGAGTGGCAAGGTCATGGAGCCTGCCGAACCAACACCAACTTAGCACACACCAACCCGGGTTATGACCACTGGGACCAGGCTCACTGGCCGTATCATCAGCAAATAGCCAGTTGCTATTTGCTGATGATACGGCCCTGGTTGCGGATTCAGAGGAAAAGCTATGTAGGCTAGTGTCCAAGTTTGGTAGAGTGTTTGAGAAGAGGAAGCTTTGAGTGAAGGTCAGTAAGAGTCAAGTAATGAGATGCTTGAGGAATGTGGATGGGAACAAAATTAGTGTCACCCTAAATGGAGAGCTCTTGGAGGAAATTCAGTGTTATAAGTATCTGGGCTCCCATGTGGAGATGACTGAACTAGTGGAAACTGACGTGAAGGCACAAGTGAAGGAGGAATGTAAAGTGTTGGGTGCACTAAAGAGTGTAATGAGCTGTAGGTTTGTTGGGGATGGAAGCAAAGAGAAGGCTATATGACGGTGTTGTTGTCCCAACTGTGCTCTACGGAGCTGAGGCTTGGGGGGTGAGAGCAGAGGAGAGAAGAAGGTTGAATGTATTCGAGATGAAATGTTTGAGGAGCATGGCTGCAGTAATGCTGAGAGACCTAATCACCAACGACATGGTTCAAACCAGAACAGGGATGGTGAAGAAGTTGGAGGACAGAGTGGATTTGCATGTTCTGAGATGGTTTGGGCACATGGAGAGGATGGATGTAGGGAGATTGGTGAAAATGGTGATGAATGCTGAGGCGAGTGGTCGCAGGCCTAGAGGTAGACAAAAGTTTGGGTGGATAGATGGTGTGAAGCAGGCCTTGGGAAGGAGAGACATGAATGTGGAGGTGGTAAGAGAGCGTGCAATGAACAGGCGTGAGTGGTAAATGGTTGATTTTGACGCTGCTCTGATGTGCTTTCCCGCCCTTGGCACACCGCTGTTGGGATGGTCGTGGTGGGGGTGCCCGGCTATTATGACGCGGCAAGGGTAAACCAGTGAAAACTGTTGGGCTCTGCTGCTGACAATGTATCCTCGGACTGCACTCGTGACCCAGAGTGTATGTTGAGGGGGTACCGGCCAGACCCTTGAGCACAAGAGGGCTATGTTGTGCGAGTGTGAGCGTATGAGGGTGTGAGGTGCGCCTTGCCGTTGGCCACCCCCCTTTCTGGGGGATGCAGCCTAGTGTCTGTATCTGTATGGTATCTTGTCAAGCTTTCCCGCAGCACCTCTACTGGCTTCACTGCCTAAAAAAAGCCACCCACCTCTTGGAGGTCCTCTGGATTCAATTCCGGGTCTGGCAAATGCAGAGTAGTGCTGGAATACAGGTCTCCCACTTCCAGGTCGCATCACAGACGTGGGTGGCACCCACCATAAGACCTTGGATAGTGGAGGATTCACCTTGGCGCTCTCTCACCCTTTTCACCGACTGGAGACGGCTCCTGATCAGCTAGACCGACTCGAAAGTGGGGTTAAACGCCAAGAATACTGAAGATGAACCTGCAGACAAGGGGCCACAAGTTGGCCATTAGATGAATACCTGAACATCCCTGACCCCCAGCGCGTCCCCCCCATCTCCAGTCTAGGCCAGAGAACACACAAAGAGGCCACGCTCACAATCCAGTTGGTGGACTATTCCGAGAAGGATTGGGTGAGCACACTTGTCACCTATCTGGGCATCTGTCTCCATATGGATGCAGAGCAAAAAGTGTGAACAGGGCAGGGCAGGGTAGTGTGTCCAAATAGACACAGAGATTGTAGCTAAAATATGCATCTAACATGAAATAGTTTTTCAACAAATTTATGTAAATTTTAATGAGTAACATTTATGTTTGTCATGACTTTTCTGAATCTAGTAGCTATAATTAGCTACTAGATTCAGAAAGTGTTGGTATAAACAATGGTTATACTGACACTTACAACGTCTTACTGACGAAAAAAAGAAGTGGAGTGAGGGAGACCTGAAAGGGGCAGGACTATAAAGTTCTGTGTATACGTCCCGTGCTAAGCACCTACTTCTGCTTTTATTTTATACAGTTTTTTTATGTGCTGAAACTTCTTTTATTGTACTGAAACTTCTTTTATTGTGCTAAAACTTCTTTTATTGTGCTGAAACTTTTTAATGTGGAGTTTTATGGAAAAGAAGTTTTACATAACCAGCTACTTGCTTTGCTGAATCCAATGCTTGGAGCAGGATGTGCGGTGGTTGGGGGGTGGGAGTGTTTTCTTGAAGGGAGACTTGTTGAGGCGTCGTGATAAAAAAAGATTGAAAGATGTACGATGTCAAGGGGGTCAACCTCGGTGAAGGAAAAGTTGAAGTCCACTACGTGGGATGTTGGAAGAGTCATGAGGAGTGGGTGGAGCTCAATTCTGGTTGCATTGAGGAGACCGATGGCGGGAGTGTAGGTTCAGGTGGTGGTTTGGTGGAGCCAGAGCTATGTGGGGATTGTTATACTTCCAGCACGAGCTTAGTGGAGTCTATGAGTCAGGCACTGGAGGAGTTCAGCAGGGGAGAAATTTCGGCTTCGGAGGTGCAGAGAAGAGCAAGTCTGGGGTGGGCAGCACTCCTTGATGTAGTGCAGCTTCTTAGCTGCAGTCTACCCCTGGTGGCGCTGGTGCTTCCGAGCGATGCTGCTTGCCGTTGTCTCCGTCTGCACCTGCTGTAGATCTGCTGTCCTTGTCTGTGGTGTCAGCTGCGGTGCCTGGTGGCTCTGGTGACGTGAGTGTGCAGGGTTGTGTGGCTTTTGCCATGCCAGGCTGAGTGGTCAGCCTGTTTTTTTGTGGTGTTTGTTGGAGGGGTTTTCACTGAGACCATGTGTTTGGGAATTTAGGTGAAATTGATTGATGCTGTTCTGTCAGATCCGTCATATGCTGTAAGGTATATCTGTTGTCACTGTCGAGGCGGCGGAGATGATTTGGAGACGGTCAGCCATCTTCAGGAGTCATTTTCTCAATTGTTGGTGGCAGTTGGAGCATTGGTGGGTCAGGTTAGAGGTGTAATGGTGGGTGTGAGGAGTAGATGCAGTTGTGATTCTGCTCAGGAAAGTAAACAGAATGGTCGTGTGATAGGCCGTTGCACTGATTGTTCCTCTGGAGTTAGGCTGTTTAGGAGGGATGTCTTTGAGGAAGTGAGGGAGCTTAATGAGAGGGAGAAACAGAAGTGCTCAGTTATGCTGAAAGGTTATGGGCAAGAGACTGTTGAGCTGGTGGAAGCAAAATTTCATGAAGTGTGCCATGTCTTCGGTGTTCATGTTGTTGTGACTGACTTCGTCAAGATCGGCACTACAGGTCAGTTAAGAGCAAAGGTGATCAATGATGATTCCAGGCACAACCTGCTCTCACAGACTGCTAGGCTGAAGAGCTTGGATGGTTTTAGGAGTATTTACATTCAGAAAGACCTCACTTACAGGCAAAGAGGAGAGTTGCTGATTCGGAGGCGTGCATCTAATGCATCAGAGGGGGGAGAAGAGAAGTGCGGGTAACCGCGGCGATGCTGATAGCCGGGACGGTGTTGGTGGCCACAGGGGACTGTTGGCGTGGGAGTTGCTGGCGTTCGCGGTACGGCCGTCGGCCGTGGTGGTGTTGGTCAAGGAGCTCTGACTAGTATCCATGTCATCCCGGCTGATCGCGGAGGCGGTGCTTTTAACTAGGCAGTCGTCTTTGTTGACGAATTTCTCCTTTCTGAGGTTGTGCTGTGTCAATTTGAATTCTTTAATGATTAAGGTCCCTTTTGTTGGTCATAAGTTGCGGCGGCGGGATTTGCAGTTGGTGGGCGTGTGTGTTTCATGGTTGACTTCTTTGGCGTCTTTGTCCTTAGTTGATTTGCCAGGGTTTCTGCTGGTGAGGGGGGGATGTGGTGGTTGAAAACAATTTGAAGTTTGTGCTAATTGAGGTGACTATACCCAATGTTTCTGCCATTTCCCTCCTTGATTAGGATGTTTCAGTTGTGGTGGCTTACCGCCCACCCTCCTACTCAGCTGAGAAGAACGCTAAACTGATTGAATTCTTGCTGAAATTCTGTGTTTGCAGAGAGGTTGTTGTCCTTGGTGATTTCAACTTGCCTTTATTGGATTGGTCTGCAGGCGTTTTTAATAATTAAAACCCTCCTATTGATTCTCAGTTTCTTGATTGTTTTGTTCTTCTTGGACTCACTCAGTGGGTTAGGGGAAGAACTTTACTTGATTGGGGCAGCATTCATGATCTGGTGCTGGCTACAGAGGAGGATTGTGTGTCTTCTGTGGCAGTTTTGCCTCCTGTCACAAGGTGCCACCATACCCCTGTCTTGGTGGAGTATACCTTTAAGATGAACGATGTTGCATGGGATCCTGGTTTGAAATCAGTTATTTGGTCTCGTGGTGATAACAGGAGCATGAGAGAGGTTTTAGAGGGTGTTGACAGGCATGATGAGTCTATGGCACTGTGGAGGAGGATTATAGTTTGTTTCAGTCAATTGTCCATTCACTTGTGGACAAGTTTGTTCCCACTCGAGACTGCTTCACGACCAAGCTGGTTGCGGGGCCCTCCTAGGGATCTGATGACCAGTAAATCTAGGGTTTATGTGCAGTATAAGCTTTTGAAGGGAGAGCTTGGTAGGCAGCATGAGGAGGTGTTAGCAACCTTGCAGAGATTCAGTGGGCCTAATTTTGAGTACAGAAATTTTTTCACGCTACAGCTAGTGTCTGCATGAGCAAAAATTAGCAGACAACTTCTCTGTTACTCCCAAGATGTTTCACTCATATCAGAGGAAGAAAGAAGGGCTGTCCTTCTGTTGGTCCTCTGAAGCTTCCATCTGATGAGGTTGTTGCTGGTCAGAGAGACATGAGTCAGCTGTTAGTAGACTTTTTTTTGTCTGTTTTTGAGGATACTGATTTTGCCGGCCCTACCCCACATCAGTTTCTTCCTGGAAAATTTAGCGGGATTTGTGTGACTAGACTGATAGTTTTCCAGGCTTTGGGTGGTTTAGACTCCTCTTCTGCCCCTGCACCTGATGGCATTCACCCTGGTGTTTTGAAATCATGTTCTTGGCAGCTGTCATTGCCCTTGTCTCTGGTTTTTGCAAAGTCATTAGGCCTGCTAGTTTCACCGGAGGCATGGAAGGAATCTTGTGTTGTTCCTATAATTGGGCCTGGTTCAAGAAGTAACCCTCTCAATTATCAACCTGCCTGTCTCACTTCTGTTTGCTGTAAGGTGCTGGAGCGGGTTATTGTGTCCCAGGTATCTCATCGTGGTGGCCTCAAGACTGCTCAACAAGCCAGCACAGCCCGAGTGCGGTGCAAGACAGGAGGCACAAATGCCAGCGCACGCAAGAAAAGCGTAAGCGCGGCAAACCAATGGCGATGAAAGATCCCAAAATTTGTGCTTAAAGGCAAATTATCACACAGCTATCTTGTTAGTCATGACATGCCAAAAAAAGACATACATATTTACATAGACATGCACACATACATATACATGCATTAAAAATACATATACACATAATAATGTGCATACATACATTACTACATATAAATTAGGCCTCATCAGGCTAATCAAAATCTATAAAATCATCATACAGCAGATCAGCAAGGGCCTGCTTATAGCGAGTGATATCTTTCAACTGCACTATGTCAGCAGGCAAACTGTTCCACACAGCAACACATCTCACTGAAGTACCTATTGTGGGCATCAGAAGAGCAAGGTGGAAACACCAACTTTACCAGATGACCTCTAGTGCCAACTCTTGGAGCAAAAGAAAACATTAAGCAAATTCTCTGATTTGCCATGCAAAATTTTCCAATATTTTATCAGATCTGCCCCCAGAAGGTGACCCTTGACAGAAAACAAATCCAAGTTCCTCAATCGATAACCATGGTCCACATCAGCAAGCCCATCAATGTTTCTGGTCCATCACCTCTGAATAGGCTCAAGCAGTCTGCAGTCCCACAAAATCCAGTGTTCCAGACACAAGATTCATACTCAATAAGTGGGCAAATATGTGCAATATACAAGGGTTCCATTAACTCTGGGGACCTACTGACAGTTGATCTCAAGAAGAAGTTTGCCAGCCCACCAGCCTTTGCAGCCACCACTCGGATATGATGGCGGAATCTGAGACTTGTCCACATTGACACCTAAGTCTCCATGTGTGGTGACAAACTTCAATGCGCTACCTTGCAGAAGTACTGGTTAATGGAACTAGAGCATCAAAATCAATGCGACCTCTGTAAAAGCGTGGTCTTGTCTCGAAGATTCTGGCATTTTGTCTGAGGGTCAATTTGGTTTGAGGGTGAGAAGGAGCACTGAAGACCAACTTATGCCTACTTATGGCAAGGTTGCTGATCGGGTAGATCAAGGAATGGTTGTTGATGTGGTCTTCCTGGATTTCTCTACTGCGTTCAATGTTGTCAGTCACTTGGTTTTGTTGGACAAACTGAGATGTGTGGGTATTCCAGTTGGACTGTTGGATTGGATTAGTAATTTTCTGATAGGGAAGCAAATGTGTGTTTTGTTTCTGTAGGGAGAGTTGTCAGTGACTTCCAGGAGGTGACAAGTTGTGTGCCCCTGAGTTCTGTGCTGACTCTGGGGCACACAACTTGTCACCTCTTGTTTCTGCCGTTTGTCAATCATGTTGCAGCAGGTGTTGCTTGTGAGTGGAAGGCATTTGCTGACGATTTCTAACTTAATTTGAGTTTCCCAGCAATGTACAAGTAGTTTGCCTGGGTGTGTCTTCCTTGCAGAGGAATCTGGATTTGGTGCAGTCTGTGTCGTTGTCATGGAATCTCTTGTTGAACATTGGCAAATGTTTCTTAACTTGTTCTTACAGGGACTGTCTTGAATTGGAGCAGATTGATGATAGAATTGCTTATAATTTGAATTGTGTGGTACTTGAGCTTGTCAATTCTTTCAGGGAATTGGGAGTGCTTGTTGACTCGAGGCTGCTTTTCCATCTCCATGTGAGGAGTGTTGTAAGAAAGGCTTCCTCTCAGGCTGCTCCTCTCTACTGTCAATAGGAGTTCTATTTTCATGGTTTCTTTGTTTATTACTCATATAAGACCTATCTTGGACTACTGCTCATGTGTGTGGAATGTGGGATATTTGGGAGATCAGAGATTGTTGGAGTCCGTGCAGAGGAGGTGGACCAAGGAAATTGATGGGCTGGGTGGAGTGGACTATGGTGAACAGCTCAAAGCTATGCAGTTGTTTTCTGTGAGATGGAGGTTGTTGCGTTCAAATCTTGTGAAGTGTTGGAGGATTTTTCATTGTTCTGTTGATTCAGGTTTGTCTGCTCTGTTAGAGAGCGCTCTGGATATTGGTACACGTGGGCATTCTTTCAAGCTGGTGGTTCCTCGCTGTTAGACGGACTATAAACGCAGATTCTTTTATTCTTGCTGTGTGCAGATTTGGAACCTGCGGCCCACTGATGTGGTGCAGTGCGATTCACTTCGCTGCTTTGAGAGGGCCTTGGCGGAGGAGTTGGGGGCAGTGTTGTATGAGTTTTGCTAGACCCAATTTGATATGATCTTGTTGCTTTGTTTGTGTTGCTGACAGTTGTGTGCAGTTGTTGACTGTCTTCATAATTTTTTTTTTACATAATCGCATCCCGACTAGCGTCCTGCTGCATGCTTGTGCCAAGCTGTTCTTGTTGATTGCTGGCATGCTGAGGTGTACTGCCTCCCATGCCTGCATGCCTTGTTGGCAGTGCTGTGGGGGCTGCAAATGTGAGATACAAAAGTGAGCAGAAGGAGACGTCTAGAGAGGTCCATCTAGTGTTGAGGATTAGGTTTTGAGGTTAAAAAGTTTGTGAGTGGGTGGGTCTGTTATTTAATGAAATCAACGTGTCTAGTTGATCAATTATGTCATTACCTCTCCTGTAAGTGTACGTTGAAGTCACCTAGAGGAAAAGTGTGTCCAGGTGTGTTCTGCACTTGACTTAGCTGGACCGATGTATGTGACAAGTGTGTTCTGCAGTTCACATGAGCTGGACAGATGGATGTGTAGGTCGAATGTTTTTTTTGAGGCAGTGCATAGTCCAGTGGAAGGATGTGAGCAGTTGTGTTTGTGAAATTAGGGTTCTTCTGCAGATGTCAATGCATGCTGGAACTTCTTGGCTCAGCTTGCACATTCGGTTTGCTCACTTTCACCCCCTTTCTTCCTCCACCCACTGTTTTGTCTGCTCTCCACCCCTGCTTCACTCTCAACACTTGCTTATCCAACAGTCTCTCCACCACACTTCTCAAAATGATTGCAAAATCCATGAGCATACAATACTCTACTGCACAATGGGCCATTTTCACCTATGGGTGCTTCTGGATATTTTGCTCTTCAAACAAGAAAAAAGAAAAAAAAAAAAACCACATTTTGACGGACTTGAATGAGTAGAAAAAAAACAATCACTACAACTTACACTAGTGTCTTAATCCTTTGGACACTGTCATCAAACATTCAAAATAGTAATATTGCACATCTATAGTACACCACACACTAGACAGTGTTGTTGAGGTGGTAATAGTTGTGGTCTTTGTATAATTGTATACTTTGTAGAGGTCTGTGAAGAGTTGTAT
>SDVV010034436.1:0-11174 GCA_016164225.1 Gammarus roeselii
GGGACACGCTGGGAACAGCTGCATGGGACACGCTGGAAACAGCTGCATGGGACACGCTGGGAACAGCTGCATGGGACACGCTGGGAACAGCTGCATGGGACACGCTGGGAACAGCTGCATGGGACACGCTGGTAACAGCTGCATGGGACACGCTGGGAACAGCTGCATGGGACACGCTGGGAAAAGCTGCATGGGACACGCTAGGAACAGCTGCATGGGGCACGCTAGGAACAGCTGCATGGGACACGCTAGGAACAGCCACATGGGACACGCTGGGAACAGCTGCAAGGGACACGCTGGGAACAGCTGCAAGGGACACGCTAGAAACAGCTACATGGGACACGCTGGGAACAGCTGCATGGGACACGCTGGGAACAGCTGCATGGGACACGCTGGGAACAGCTGCATGGGACACGCTGGGAACAGCTGCATGGGACACGCTGTGAACAGCTGCAAGGGGCAAGCTGGCAACAGCTGCAAGGGACACGCCGGGAACAGATGCAAGGGACACGCCGGGAACAGCTACACGGGACACGCTGGGAACACCTGAATGGGACACACTGGGAACAGCTGCACGGGACACGCTGGGAACAGCTGGTTGGGACACGCTGGGAACAGCTGCAAGCGACACGCTGGACACAGCTACATGGGACACGCTGGGAACAGCTGCACTGGACACGCTGGGAACAGCTGGAGGGAAACGCTGGGAACAGCTGCATGGGACACGCTGGGAACAGCTGCATGGAACATGCTGGGAACAGCTGCATGGAACACGCTAGAAAACAGCTGCATGGCACACGCTAGAGACAGCTGCATGGCACACGCTGGGTACAGCTCCATGGGATACGCTGCGAACAGCTGCTTGGCATACGCTGGGAACAGCTACATGGAACACGCTGGGAACAGTTACATGGAACACGCTTGTCAGACCTGTGCTGACTTCAATAAACATGATTCGTTCGATTGTGTTCTTACCAGAACAGGTCCGTAGTCAGCAGGTTTGTTAGCACAGCAAATAAAACAAAGGACGAATACAAGTGCGGATTTCGTTGTAAGTGAGCTGACCTGCTCGGTATTTTCGTAACGTTTATATTTCTAGTTATTAATACTCCACGAGCTGTTTACTCGGAACCAGTATAATAAAACCATGTGTTGCCAAGTTCTACACAAAATACGAGATGACGGATCCGACATGAGGGCGTGAACGCACGTGTCCGATTATATCAGGTTAAGGGTCGCATCTCCGCCGGAGTTCTGGAGTAAGTCTTTGTGAATTCTAACAGACTGGCACCCTAGTAGGAGCGGAAACAATAACTTTAATTCTAACAGGCTTGGACCCTAGTGGGGCGGAAACAATAACTTTAATTCTAACAGGCTGGCACCCTAATAGGGGCGGAAACAATGACTTTAATTCTAACAGGCTGGCACCCTAGTAGGGGTGAAAACAATAACTTTAATTTTAACAGGCTGGTACCCTGGTAGGGGCGGAAACAATAACTTTAATTCTAACAGGCTGGCACCCTTATAGGGGTGAAAACAATAACTTTAATTCTAACAGGCTGGCACCCTAGTGGGGGTGAAAACAATAACTTTAATTGTAACAGGCGGGCACCCTAGTAGAGGCGGAAAAAATAACTTTGATTCTAACAGGCTGGCACCCTAGTAGGGGCGGAAACAATAACTTTATCGAAATCAGGACCACAAATTGATTCGTACGGGCTTTGTTTTATAATTCTATACATCCTCTTAGCTCTTATATTCATGCCCTCCGTTAACAATCTCGTACTATTTACGTAGACCATAGCCCTTTCCCAGGATGGTTATATCCCTGCCCTCAGACCATAGCCCTTTCCCAGGATGGTTATATCCCTGCCCTCAGTCCATAGCCTTTTCCCAGGGTGGTTATATCCCTGCCGTTAGGCCATAGCCCTTTCCCAGGATAGTTATATCCCTGCCCTTAGGCCATAGCCCTTTCCCAGGATAGTTATATCCCTGCCCTTAGTCCATAGCCTTTCCCAGGATAGTTATATCCCTGCCCTCAGTCCATAGCCCTTTCCCAGGATGGTTATATCCCCGCCCTCAGACCATAGCTTTTTCCTAGGATGATTATATTCCTGCCCTCAGGCCATAGCTCTTTCCCAGGATGGTGTGAATTGCTGTATTTGTTTTGTTTTTTCAACCCCTAGAAGCTTCATTAACCATGGTATGTACAATATATATTTTCTTAGATTTCCCTTCACCTCCTACGCTATATTAGCCCCGGCTCGTGCAAGCTACTGTGTTATATTTCATTTATCTTGGTTTACACTTCCTTGTTCCAGACTTGAACTCGTTCGAATTATTTTGAAATACCTAAGCTCCCGTCAATCAAGCCCATCGACAATATATTTTTTAATTGCTCTCAATTTCCCATGAGCTCCGTTGCTCCATCCCTCCCATATTTTATCCTTCACTGTTCCAAACTCTCTATCCTGCCCATCGATTTATTTTCCTATTATTTATCTACGCCTAAGCTCCTCTATTCCAGCATTCCCTAATTTTGTTACTCCTCTGTTCCCTAAGCTCCCTAGTCACCAAATCACGAGGAGCTTATCCTCATTCTTTCTCGTATTATTTCGCAACGCTTGGTAACAACAATGAGCGAAAGAAAGCTCCTTATTTTTTGAGCTCTTCTCATGACTGCTACCGTCGCACCGCTTTCCTTTCAGAGGCACAATATGACAATTTTCGCCCAGGAGAGTCCGTATACAGCGCAAGGTACCGTTAGGATCTCTACGAGTCTCGGCAACGATACAGATGGGAGTTAAACGGCCTGGGAAAACGTTGGGGCAGTTACGAGTTTTTTATTTGTACTGAAATAACCTCTTGGGATAATTTTCTCGTGAGATATTTCCTTTCTTGGATAATCCGCGTCCTAAATATTTTCTGGATATTGTGTAGCTGAAGGCTACAGTATCTAGATTCAATATCTAAATGCAGCATCTAGATACAGTATCTAAATACAACATCTAGATACCGTATCTTGATAAACAATCTAGATAAACTATCTAGATAAACTTTCTAGCTACACTATCTAAGACAGTAACTAGATGCAATTGCAGTGGTTTTCCCCTAATCTGCGTCCTTTTTAAGGGACAAAGAATTGGGAAAGGTAATCTGGATACCATACAGTTTAGCCAAAACGGATTGTAAGTTGAGTAATGTTAGGTCTTCGGGAAGAGTAGGGCGTTGATTTAGTGGAAGTGCGGTGCTACTGGACCATCAATGATGTTTTTACACAGGAGGCAGTCTTAGCGGTACATCGGACTGTAATAAAATGAAGAGTTTCGAATCGAAAGAAAAGTGTGAGTATTTAATCAACATTCCCATCGCAATAACTGGCTTGCGCTGTTAGGAAAAATGGTCACGTTTTAAACTCGTTTCTGCAATTGCTAATGCCGGATCCATTCACCACGGTTGCCGGATTTGTAAATGCTGTTGCTGGATATGCGCATGCAGCTGGCGGATCCGGCTGAAGGCCGGATCCGTTCATGCTGAAAGTCAAATTCGCGGAAGCTAATGATTTCCTTCCAACGAGCTCTGAGCCTTGATGCTGGCGGAGGAACTGCATAATAACCTGATGATATTTTTGACCTTAATTCCCGCACGTCATGGCCTTTTCTGGAAACAACTTGTGGTCACATTTCCCTAAAAAAGAATCGTCTAATGGTTATGCAATGTTTTTTCGTCGAGTTCAGTAAATGTGCATTGCATGGGAAGTTATCGATACTTTGGGTTACACAGATTTTCTACAACGCTTTTTAATGATTATCTTATCGAAGAACACTCTATTTCCCACAAACATAAAGAAAGAGACATCATCGTGCCACGGTTAACAGTAATATTTGAGTATATTGCCGAGTATATTATCTAGGACAATATACTTAAATGTTGCTGTTGACCGTTACACGATGATGCATCTTTCTTTATGCATGTAGGAAATAAAGTGCTCTCTAATGAGATAATCATTAAAAAGGGCTATAGAAAATCTGTGTAACCCAAAGTATGTGTAAATTCCCATGCAATGCACATTTACTGAGCTGGACGAGAAGTATTGCAGAACCATTAAACTATATTCTTTTTAGGGAAATGTTACCATATCAGACCCGTATAATCATATGTCATAATTTAACTCAATATTATTAAAAAATAGAATTGCTTAATTGTTGGTATTTAAGATTGGTTGATTGTTGGAAAGACGATGATTTTGTCCACGGTGAATACTTTCAATATTTCAGTGTCTCGTCAACATTGAAGAATACCACGCCGTAGTGAATGGTATTTTTGCACTGCGAAAGGTTCAGCAACAAATTTGTGGACCTCTACAGAACACAGATCGACACACGCACACATCCCCACACACACGCACATATACCCACAGACACGCACACATCCCCACAGAAGTGGGGTGGTCGACTGCAAGGCAATCCTATTACACTATTCCTCATACGCTCACACACATGCTAAATCTTATCCCCTAAGATCGAATGGGTGGGCTCGGAGATCAGTCTCCGCAGCAGGGCCCGACAGCTTTCACTTGTTCAACCTCGCCACGTCATAGATGCCGGGCCTTTCATCTTTTCCGGCCCTCCCGCTAGACAACGAGACAGCCAGAGGCGAGAATCATACTGAAACAAGTAACACAAACTGAAACGAGTAACACAAACTGAAACGAGTTACACAAACTGAAACGAGTAACACAAACTGAAACGAGTAACACAAACTGAAAGGAGTAACACAAACTGAAACGAGGAACGAAAACTGAAACGAGTAACACAAACTGAAATGAGTAACACAAACAGAAACATGTAGCGTAAAACTGAAACGGGTAACACAAACTAAAAGAAGAAGTGAAAAAATGAAATGAGTAACACAAACTAAACGATTATCACAAACTGAAACGAGTATCACTAACTGAAACGAGTATCACTAACTGAAATGAGTAACACAAACTGAAATAAGTAACACAAACTGAAACGAGTAACACAAATGTAAACGATTCACACAGACTGAAGCTGAACCCACGGAGCAGTGATATTCCCTCTTCCCCTCTCACTAATCGCTAAATTTGATTTAAACAAGTGGATTTACAACAATTAGAAGCCCTGTCGCTTGTTCTCCAATCATGCCCGTCTCCGGAGCTCTAATCCTGGAGAGGTTCGCCCATCTAGCCAAAGCGGATCAGAGAATGGGACTGAATCACGGCTTCCAGGCGAGATTGTGATATAATCACGATTGTAATCAGTGCAATAGGAATGAAATGGAGAGGTTAGGCAATGTTGCTTGTCTTGTTTCATTTTGCAAGCGAATAAGGACCGAAAACTTGACATTTATTATAATATTTCTGCTCTTCATTGAACTATACCTTCTATTTATTTAACTACCTGATATTTATTGAGCTATACCGACTATTTATTGAACTATACCTGCTACTTCTTGGACTATACCTGTTATTTATTAAACTATACATGCTACTTATTAAACTATACCTGCTATTTATTAAACTATACCTGCTATTTATTAAACTATACCTGCTATTTATTAAACTATACCTGCTATTTATTGACCTATGTCCTCTATTATCTAAAATTAAATTTTAATGAAGATTACCGTTGGTATGCTAATCAGAGTAACATCGAAATAAGTTTCTTCTGTGTTTCATTACTGTACGTGACTGCAATTAGAGACGAATAACACAGTGACGCTGAAACAAGTGACAGTGAAACAAGTGACAGTGAAACATGTATAGGAATAAAGCAAGTAACGGTAGTTACTTTCGCTCGATATTTCGCTCGATATTTTCGCTCGATATTTCGCTCGATGTTTCAACTCATGGAAAATTTATTTTATATCATCCATTATGAGGGATTGTTCATCTATAATACCGTAAGAGATTTTCAAATAGAGTTAAATTCCACGTGGGAAAAGTCTAGTTAGTTTTTTTGGTTATAGACTAACCGTAACGAATCTTTTTTCGTTACTGGACACGCATGAGCAGGCTAGTGGATACCTTCTATAGAGTTGTATTGCAGGGTTATCTGACTGTTCATGCGGTGCATTAATTAAATGTTTATCGAACCATTGAATGCCTCAAAATTCAATTATTCTTATTTGGATTATTATTAGTAGCATTAATATTATTGGTATACGTATAACATCCATCCAAAACGATCAACGTATGACCCAGTCTTTTAGGAAATAAGAGTCTTGGTACATTATACCAAATACACGAAGTCAAGTGGGTGGTATCTTCTGCCAAATTAATAGCGAAGGTAAGCCTGCGTTATTCGACGCCTCAAATATTATCTTGCATAAGATGGTATCTTTGCAAAGTAAGATGATCAAATAGCATTCAATGATGCCTAGTAGAGTATTTATATCCTTCTGCACTTCCTTTTAATTGAGTATTTTTTTTTTAGTTCAAGGCAATTTAAAGAGATATAACATCAATTTTAGCTGGTGCCTATTTTAATTGTGTTTATAGTGTACTCAAAATAAAATTTAAAGCTCTCTACCTACGTGGGACTGATTTCATGGTCGCTATCTTCATTTACGAGCTGATACATCAATATTATACTCCTTGGATTGAATATTATACTCCTTGAATTGAATATTATACTCCTTGAATTGAATATTATACTCCTTTGAATTTAATATTATACTCCTTGAATTGAATATTATACTCCTTGAATTGAATATAATACTCCTTGAATTGAATATTATACTCCTTGAATTGAATATTATACTCCTTGAATTGAATATAATACTCCTTGAATTGAATATTATACTCCTTGAATTGAATATTATACTCCTTGAATTGAATATAATACTCCTTGAATTGAATATTATACTCCTTGAATTGAATATTATACTCCTTGAATTGAATATAATACTCCTTGAATTGAATATTATACTCCTTGAATTGAATATTATACTCCTTGAATTGAATATAATACTCCTTGAATTGAATATTATACTCCTTGAATTGAATATTATACTCCTTGAATTGAATATTATACTCATTGAATTGAATATTATACTCCTAGAATTGAATATTATAATCCTTGAATTTAATATTATACCTCTTGAATTATCCAGAGCGTTCAATATTGTAGAAACAAAACAGCACAAGAATTGCAAGAAGGCTATAGTTATCAAATGAATGTTACAGGGGAAATCAAAACGTTGGTCAAGATGGAATAATTTTTTTCTCTCTTTACCCCATTTTTTGTAGAAGAGATAACTGCGCAACAATTCTTCCTTTAGAACATAGTTGTCGGTAGAAATAACACAGGGCGGTTAACATAGTCGTCGGTAGAAATAACACAGGGCGGTTTTCCCTTTCTGATCTCAGTCTCGAGAAAAAGAGTTAGAGAGTACCATTCCGTTTACTTCTTCCCATACTTTTATCTGGGAAAAATTGCGCATCATTTTCTAGGAAAAAAGTTAGGGGAAAAGTTTTCTCTGCGACAAGTTATCTTGCATTAAACAAAAGCGTTACTAGGATTGGGGAATTTGTCAGGAAAAATGTGAGAAGAAAATTGCGGCTCGGGACAGAAAGATGGGCTTAGAAACCAGTATTGGTACTTATAAGAGAGGATAGGGCTTAGTCAAGAAGGCTGGTGCTTAGAATCTAGTATTGGTGCTTATAAGAGAGGATAAGGGCTTAGACAAGAAGGCGAAGGCTGGTGCTTAGGAACCAGTATTGGTTCCTAAGCACCGTGTGCCTAAATAAGAAAATGGAGGTCAAAAAGGAGGGGTTTGCTCAGGAAAATGTAACTATTCTCAAATTAAAATGGGGTGGAAAACAAGACTGTGCTCAAAGAAAATGTGCTTAAAAATTAGATCAGAAAATGAGACCCGTTTTCAGAAAATGAGACTGATGTTCAGAAAATGAGACTGAGGTTCAGAAAATGAGATTGTTAATTGCACAGAAAATTGCTCTGGTGTCTACATGCGAGTACTAGTACATTTGACAAACGAGAAAACAGAGGTAGTCCAACCACTTAATGCATTTCATGGAAACCAGGTTAGATAACTTCTAATTATATCCCCGATGCACTAAACATTGCGACACACCAATTCATTTCCTTATGCTTCGTTCAGATAAATGTCGTTCGAACAGATACAGACACTGAGCCGAATCCCCTGGAAGGGGGTGGTCGACAGCAAGACGCACCTCACACTCGTCTCATGCACTCACACACAAAATAACTCAGCCCTTTGCTGCTTATGGGACCGAGGCAGGGCATGAGAAGGCATGAGAGGGCATGAGAGGGTATGAGAGGGCATGAGAGGGCATTAGGCAGAGCATGAGAGATCGATGGCAGCAGCAGGACTCGGTAACGCTTATTGGTTTACTCCTGTTGCCTCATAGTAACCGGGACCTCCCTCACCCACGCCCATCCTGTCTCTCAACGAGACTTCAAGGGCGGGGAAGAAAACCAGGACAGCGTCAAAACTCCTCCATTCACAACCATAATTCTCTGACGACCATCCATTACATGCTCGCGCTACATCCACAGTCAAATCTCTCCTTCCTAACGCATGCTTCCTGCCATCCATCCACCAAATCTTCGGTCCAAATGTAGGCCTATGTCCACTCACCTCCGCTTGCATCACCCCTATCACCGATCTCCCACCACCCATCCTCACTATTTACCCGAACCATCTCAAAACACGTGAATTAAATATATTCTTCAACTTCTTCACCATCCCCGTTCGAGCTCGCACCTCGTCGTTATTGGTCCAGTCTCTCAGCGTCACACTAGTCATGTACCTTAAACGTTTCATCTCTAAAATATTCAATCTTTTCCCGTTTGCTCTCACCCCCTAAGTCTCAGCTACGTAGAGCACCGTTGAGACAATCCCCCAAGTACAAAGATCTCTTTGCAGCCTTATCCAACGTCCTACAGCTCATTACACACATTAGTGCACCCTACACTTTACAACCTTCCCGTACCCGCGATTTGACGTTGGTTTCCACTAGTTCTATTATCATCACAGCAGAGCCCAGGTACTTAAACACTGAACTTCCTAAAATAACTCTTCATTAGGGGGTTACTAATTCAGCTCGCATCGACATTTCTCGAACATCTCATTACCATATCCTTTTCCGAGGTAATTGGCAACTTCCTCATTAAACGCACTCTACCAAACTCCGTAGCTAGCCAGCACAAGTTCTCCAGCGAATTTGCCAAAAATGTACTGATCATCCAAGTAAATTCGCAAGTGCCTCCTCACATACACTCTACCAAACACCGACACAACTTCTCCTCCGCCACCATAGCTGTTTCATCCGCAAACAGTAACTGACACAATAGCCAGCTTCGCCCATTTTCTCCGAACAGCTCTATGCCTCGACCCATTACACTCGTGTTTATCTCCCTGACCACCCCATCCATGTAGAACTTGAAAAGCCAAGGAGACATTACACTTTCTTATTTCAGTTACACTTTCATCGTGAACTTAGCACTTACTTCGCTCCCTACTCTGCTACAAGCTCCGCTGCCAACCACTTACTTCGCTCCCTACTCTGCTACAAGCTCCGCTGCCAACATAGAAACTCTGAACAGCTTGCAATAAATTTCCGCCTCTCCATGTGAACGAAAAACCACTGCATCTCCTCACTATTGGCCCTATCGAAGGCATTTCCCAGATTCATTATGTCCCAGAACACATCCTTTCCCTTCGCAAGGTACTTATCATGAGCTTGTCTCACATCAAAAATCTGATCGGCCCAACCTTTACCAAATATGAAGAGACAGTTTTTTCCGCCAATTGAAATCGTACTGTTTCTAATCCTCTTGATCAGCAATCTCCCGCACAACTTACCGACAAAATATACGTCTTTTTCCCTTAAACAGCGAAACAATGCAAGCACTGCGTCACTCAGTCGGCACCGCGTCCGACGCAAAGCCCAAATTCAGTAGCCTCACTCAACCTCACTTTAGGCACTCAGTTTTATTGCCGTCAAAACCAGCGGCTTTTCCTGCTTTTATCAACTCTACAGCGTCTTGCAACCTGTTCCTTGGTAATGTCCGAAACAATTATCGCTCCTCAAACCGGCATCGCTGCACCACCACCCACAGCAACAATGTCAGCCTCGCTGATATCCTCGACATTCAATAACTCATCAAAATACTCCGCCCATCTCTTCCGTACATCACCACTCTCCAACAACAACCGATCTGTTACATCCTTCACCACCTCCTCTTACCCGCGGTCTCTTCTTTCTTCACCCTCTTTACTTCTTTCCATAACAGCTTTTTGTTCGCCTCAAAATTCTGGCCATAATCACCTACCCCACCTGACATCAGCCTCCCTCTTTGCTCTCCTCACCACCCGCTTCACCTCTTCTCTTCTCTCTATTGTTGTCATAGGCCACCATCGACTTCACTTGCAGTCATTCCTCAAAGGCTCAAGTTTCTGAACATTCTGCATATTGCTCAAATGTAAGCAATAGAGGAATAGGATGTAAATTTGCGAAACAATAAGGGTCACTGTATTGCAAATGAAGATTTATTACCAGTGGCATATACTCTGAGCCCCCAAGAGGGATTTTAATTTACACTCGATGACGGCCCTAACCATAATTTACGCTTGAAGACGGTCCTAATCTTAATTTACGCTTGAAGACGGCCTTAATCTTAATTTAAGCTTGACGACGGCCCTAATCCTAATTTACGCTTGGAGACGGCCCTAATCTTAATTTAAGCTTGAAGACGGCCCTAATCTTAATTTAAGCTTGAAGACGGCCCTAATCTTAATTTACGCTTGGAGACGGCCCTAATCTTAATTCAAGCTTGACGACGGCCCTAATCCTAATTTACGCTTGAAGACGGCCCTAATCTTAATTTAAGCTTGAAGACGGCCCTAATCTTAATTTAAGCTTGAAGACGGCCCTAATCTTAATTTAAGCTTGAAGACGGCCCTAATCTTAATTTAAGCTTGAAGACTGTTCTAATCTCAATTCACGATTGAATACGGCCCTAATCTTAATTTACGCTTGAAGACGGCCTTAATCTTAATTTAAGCTTGACGACGGCCCTAATCCTAATTTACGCTTGGAGACGGCCCTAATCTTAATTTAAGCTTGAAGACGGCCCTAATCTTAATTTAAGCTTGAAGACGGC
>SDVV010034437.1:0-11173 GCA_016164225.1 Gammarus roeselii
GGGGGGTCCGGCCATTATGACGCGGCGGGGGTAAACCAGTGAAAACTGTCGGGCCCTGCTGCTGACGACGGTTCCTCGGTACATTCGGGACCCAGAGTGTAAGTTGAGGGGCTACCGGCCGGATCCTTTAGCACAAAAGGGCTAAGTTGTGAGGGTGTGAGGTGCGCCTTGCCGTCGGCCACCCCCCTTTCTGGGGGATGCGGCCTAGTGTCTGTATCTGTGTCCATGATATTTCAATTTTTTTTCCCTTAAATGTTGTAATAGTGAAACTTTACACGTTGAACAAAGGAAAATCGAAACTGCGTGTAGAGCTTTTTTTTATCACTGGACCAAAATCCTGGAACAACCTTCCAATAGACCACAAAAATTTAAAATCAAATCAATCCTCCAGGAACAGGCTGAGTAAACACTTATTGTCTACAATTTCATCATGAACCACCATCTTGTTGTTTCTACCCTGAAGTTACATTTACTTGCGGCTGCTTGACTAATCAAAAGATTGTATCTGTCAATTACCCAAATTGATTTTTGATGCTAAAACCACTCTCTCATACAAAGATTGCGTGCCTGCTCTGTCATTCCGATTAATGGTGTGCAATATCTCAATGGACCACCCATATTTTAAGAATCACCTTCATCCCTCCACTAGCTAGCTCTCTCCTATCCAATCAGTTTCTTAGAAACAAGTCATCTTCTCATAGTATCCGTAGAGAGCTCATCTCTCAATTGCTACTAATTACAATTGTCTGATAATTACCATGGTGTTAACTTGTCGATTATTTGGATGTTTCAATTGCTTTATTACAAACGATGAGCGTGCTCTGTATATTCGAACAAAGGTACAGAACCACTTCTTTGTTTATGTTCTGGCTATTTTGCACCATGGAAATTTCGTTTAAACACTATGATAATGACACGTTGTTATTACATTTCTAGTTGTACTCCACTATTGTATTATTTTAATATTCCCCCGTTTTAAATCATGTTCTGGCTATGTAAGAATATGATCATGATTCGTTGTGATTGTATTTGTTGTTGTTAAATGCTTACCGTTTGATAACAAATTTGGTCATCAGGCCTCAAGGGATGTGTTATGTGTTATATAATGAAGTAAATATTTCATTGATACTCTGCTGCAACTGGTTATTACATCTCCACACTAATCACAATTGCCACTGCCAACTACCCTCTGTGTTAACTAACGTCTCATCTATGTTAATGTCTCAATCGTTTTAGTGTAAAATACAAATGAGCTCTGTTTTTCGATTAATAATATGTTGCCTCTCACTCGTAGAAAATTAAATTTGATGAAAATATAATTTATTTCATTAATTCAATCAATTACTACCGTACCATTTTCATGTTACAATTGCTGTCGTAAAAGGTAACATAGTTCTCTATTATTTTCTCGTAGAAATGTGTCCATATGAGCTTTGGGCTCCCTGATTGAATAGAATTATACTGATTATCATCTATGTATGAAGGTAGGTGTGTGTGCGCGTATGAATGTGTATGCATACATGTATATGTACATGTATGATGGTACATTGTGGATTCCATTCAGTTCCTTGAAGGCGAGCCAGATGAGTTGCGATGTATTCATTTCGGATTTATAAATCCCACGCTCATGTGTTTTTTACTTCGGAATATTTGTTTATAACAATATCAATAACATATATTGTGAATTATGTTTTGCTACAAGATGTAGCTACAAACCGGCCGCCGACAGGAGATGTGCTGTCACTAATTCATTTTGTCTCGTTTCGCTAATTCAAACAGCGCATATGAAAACTAAGTTTGGTCTGTTATACCTACCTAAGTATTGAAAACCTATTGCTAGATGATGGAAACAAAGTGATTTAATAATAATAATAATAAGTAACTTTCATTTTGGGTTCCGACTCTGTCAGTACGAGTCGTGAAGCGGCTGTATGCAAAAAGGCTCAATGTACACTTTGCTGTCGGATCAAGAAGTCCTTTTAGATCCAAAGTGAATATTTATTTATTATGTAACCAATGGTTCGTTTGGGGACTAGCCATTTTTTACAACTTTTACTCTCCCCGCAGACTATACGAGCGTCTAGCTGAGTGTGAGCGCGCTGCTGACGCTTACGACCGCTACCTGTTGGAGACGGCCAACGAGGAGTCTGACGAGCAGGAGGACAGAGGCCGCGCTAATATGTATCTAGCGGAGTTCATGCTCAGTCACAACCTGTTTGACCAAGCTGAAGAGTACGCCAAGCGTTGTATCGGCTGCGCGGAGGTTGGTGTTGTCTACATAACTACGCTGTTGGTAATGCATGAAGAATGGTATTCATTACTAGCAACTTGAGCCTTTCTGACACTGCCGTTAATTAACCATGTACGTTACCACTGTTTCAGGCAGTGCCAGTGGTTTCCATTCCAATATGTTTTAGAACACGCTCGCAATTGTATGACTTGATTGCAGTAGTGAAGAAAATTCGGCAACTTTAATAAGGTTTCACAAACAAGAAAGATCGGAACCTAAGTTTGCTTAATTAAACCTGGTTCTCATTTGGGATTCAGCCTTTATCTCTTTAAATTCCTGGTAGATACATCCTCCAAAAATAGTAAGGACTTGTGAAATTGATTTAATCGTTCTTTTAGATTGCTTACCAAAAACCTTGAATGTTCATTTTTTCAAATGAGTAACAACTGTTGACGAATGTGCTGTGCTTTTCATCCCTACATTCTCAAGCAAACTAAGCATAAACCTCGGTCGCCTTGATTTGTAATTAGAGTCTCTTCATTTGAATACATTTACATATTATTTACTCAACTGATTCTTTCTGTTTCTTTGTTCAGCTTAGGACAATATTCATAATGGACTTATTCCACAGCTGTAAACGTAGTTATAATTTAAAGTGGTCACGTTGCTGTGTACCTACAATCAGCGAGCCTCATATATTACTATTTCTCTTCCATTCCGCAAGAGCCATAGTGTTAGCATGCGCTTCTGCTTTTCATTTGAATGAATCTTGAGAAAACATTACAGAAACATTTTTGTGAGAGGATCTTGATAACATTCGTCGTAAGTGTTTATAGACGTTTTTTGGGAAAGTTTAACGTTCTCGGCTTATCTAAGTCTTTCCTTTCCTCCCTATAATTTCGACCTTAGGTGCTGATGAAGCGACGGTGGGGTGTGAATCCCAAACCCATTGGCTTGAGGGAGGCGGAATAAACTGCCGCACCTACGGAGCTCTTTTCAGTTGGTCAAGTAAAACCATTTTCAATCAGCAGGCGGGAGCTGCTATGATTAATTTGCTTTGCATTCATCTGAATCCCGCGTATGGAGTAATTTTGCGCCACTACCGTGCAACAGACTCGCATTCGAATTAGATCCGTTTAGAACCATACGTATCCGTCTCAGTAAAATTCGAATTAGCTCCGTTTAGAACCGTCGATATCCGTCTCCGTAAATTTATATGTATGAATACTGAGTTTGGGTAAGCACGCCATCACTTATTTGATATCGCAAGTTTCTTATTCGAACTCGTGCCCGTAAATGTATCACCGTTTTACGCACATGCTACTTATCATCCCACTATATTTATCATCATCAAACAGTTAACTGTTTGAATTCGATTTTGATAAATATACATCACAAGCTAGAAGTGTTGCAGCTGAGTGTCGTAGAGGGCTCACCTCCCTCACAGTAGAGAGCATTCCTCTCTCGCCTCAACGGGAGGTCTACCCTTCTCAGCAGGAACCCTGTACATGGACCCGCCTGTTAGCTACCTTTCCCAGCATTCGTGCAGTACCTCAACTCTATTTCAACTGTGCATATATCATGTAAGTTACTTCTTCATTGTAAATACTAATAACAACCTAAGCAATGTAACAAAAAAGTCATATTCTAAATTCAGAAGTTTTGCACCAATTGCGTAAAAAAAAAAATGCAATTGGCGTCTGACATCTGTCAATGGAAAGTAACTGTAAAATAATACTGAAAAGTAAACATAAAATAATACAAGTATCACATAAATAATCTTATTTTAGCCTAAGTTTAGTTCACTTTTCATCTCAAGTTAGACTCAAATAATCACCCGCAAAAACTCATCACTGTAGGTCATACATGAATCACCCGAAAAAAAGGTGTAGGTCATCTTGAAATGAATATTAACTCATCCCGCATCTAGTTTAACTTTTTATTCACATATCTGCTGTTTACATGGACAAAGAATATAGCACTTAATTTCACAGTTTGTAGCTGCTCACTTAACAAGTCCAAGATGATTTCTGCTGCAAAACTAGAAGGTGTAACTTGCCGCCAATCGTACACTCCCGAACTAATGTATGGTGGTAGCTCTTCTAGACGAACGCGTAATACGCCTCCAAACTGAGAGTGCAAAATAGCGAGCTGTAAATTCTGCTAACATGCCAAAGAGATTAAACAACTGAAGCACAGTTAACTCATGCTTCTGGTGGCCCACCCAACGCAGAGGCAGTTAACGCCGATACAAGGCTGCTAGCTGTTGAAATAGAACTGGAAAGAGTGCAGAAACAATTTCGCGAACTCAAAGATATGATAAACTGCGAAATAGAGGCAACAAAATACAGACAGATACAGACACTAGGCCGCATCCCCCAGAAAGGGGGGTGGCCGACAGCAAGGCGCACCTCATACGCTCACACTCACACAACTTGGCCCTATTGTGCTAAAGGGTCTGGCCGGTATCCCCTCAACATACACTCTGGGTCATGAGTGCAGTCCAAGGATCCGTCGTCGGCAGCAGGGCCCGACAGTTTTCACTGGTTCACCCTCGCCGCGTCATAATGGCCGGGCCCCCCCCCCCCAAGCTCACGACTATCTCGACAGCGGGATGCCAAGGCCGGGAAAGCACATCAGAGCAGCGTCAAAATCAACCATTCACAACCATTCTTCACTCACGCCTGTTCATTTCACGCTCTCTCGCCACCTCCACATTCATGTCTCTCCCCAACGCCTGCTTCACACCATCCATCCACCCAAACTTCGGTCTACCTCTAGGCCTGCGATCACTCGCCTCCGCATTCATCACCCTTTTCAGCCATCTCCCTTCATCCATCCTCTCCATGTGCCCAAACCATCTCAGCACACGCGAATTCACTCTGTCTTCCAACTTCTTTACCATCTCTGTATCCCCCCTAGGCATCTGTTTGGTTCATGGGCTGCACGGAGTCACGGCCCAACTGGGGGGTGAATACCCTTATTTCTCTTCAGACTCCCCTCTTCTTCACCCTTTACTATCTCTCCTTTTCTCCCCTATCCTGATTAGCTTGACTTTTTATTTACCTCATTTGCATCTTATGTTTAGTTCAAATTTCCTTAAACTTGTCTCAGACTCCTTCTTAACAACTCTCCTAATAATCGTTGCACACAAACACACGCACGCACTCACAGATACACACACACATACTCAAACATTCACATACCGGTTCTAACTATTCTCCTTTCGGGTGGAAAATAACAGCCAAGTTGCGCTTTTTCTTTCATGCAACCTCTTTCTACGACTATTCCTTCTTCTTTCCATTCTCGCTCTCATGCGCAAAATTCCCTACACCTAGTGTAGATCTCATGCATGGGAACCCCGTTTTCTGTCTCTTCTTCATCTTCCCCCTCAGCAGGTGTTGGAGCGCGTAGCCCGCACCGTAAGGACTACTGCGGATCCTCGGGGCTCTGAAGTAGGGTAGGTAGTGTGTTATTCCTCCTTACTGCCATCCGGGGAGTGCTGAGACCATATGGTCTCAGCACCTTAGGAGTTCCTGTACCTCCTGTGGCACCCGTACATACCATAGACGTTCACCGCGTGAAAGACTTTGGCTTTGCGCAGTAGTAAACCTTAACTTGAACATTAAAAAAAAGAAAAAAAATACAAACTTGATGCAGCACTGTTGGCTGGTTTGACATTCGGCGCCAGAAGGACGATGAATCCAGCGCGCTAGAAAGCCTCGTCACTCTAATCTAATCTACCATCCTTGTTCTGATTCGAACCACGTCATTGGTGATCCGGTCTCTCAGCGTTACTCCAGTCATGCTCCTCAAACATTTCATCTCGAAAACATTCAACCTTCTTCTCTCCTCTGCTCCCACCCCCTAGATTAGATTAGAGTGTGTCAAGGCTTTTCTCACCCCCTAAGCCTCAACTCCGTAGAGCACAGTTGGGACAACAACACCCTCATACAGCCCTCTCTTTGCTTCCATCCCCAACGTCCTACAGCTCATTACACTCTATAGTGCATCCAACACTTCACATCCCTCCTTCACTCGCGCCTTCACTTCAGTTTTCTCCACATGGAAGTCCAGATACTTAAAGCACTGAACTTCCTCCAAGAGCTCTCCATTTAGGGTGACATTAATTTTGCTCGCATTGACAGTTCTCGAGCATCTCATTACTTTACTCTTACCCACGTTCACTCGAAGCTTCCTCCTCTCACACACTCTACCTAACTCAGACACTAGCCTACATAGCTTCTCCTCTCAATCCGCAATCAGGGCCGTATCATCAGCAAATAGCAACTGGCTTAACTGCCAACTCCGCCCATTCGCTTCCGACAGTTCCAAGCCATAACCCAGCACACTCGCGTTCACCTCCCTGACCACTCCATCCATAATGAGGTTGAACAGCCAGAGAGACATCACGCAGCCTTGTCTCAGTCCCACTTTCACTGTGAACCAATCACTCACCTCGCTTCCCACTCTGACACATGCTGGGCTGTCAGCATAGAAACTCTGCACCGCTATCAACAGATGTCCGCCCACTCCATACAAACGCAACAACCTCCACAGCGCTTCCCTGTCAATCCTGTCGTATGCGTTCTCCAGATCCATGAAGGCCCAGAACACACCCTTTCCTTTGGCAAGGTACTTCTCACAGACCTGTCTCACTGCAAAAATCTGATCGGTACATCCTCTACTACTCCTAAAGCCACACTGTTCCTCTCTAATTGCGCAGTCCGTACAGTCTCTGATCCTTTTCATCAGCACTCTCCCGTACAACTTACCAACCACACATAACAGGCTGATACCTCTCGAGTTGCAGCATTCATTTTTTTATCTCCTTTGCCCTTATATAGCGGAACAATACAGGCACTGCTCCACTCAATCGGTACCACGCCTGCCACAAAACACGAGTTCAGTAACCTCACCAACCTTTCGACTATAGTTACTCCACCCTTCAGGCACTCGGTCGCAACGCCATCCAAACCAGGGGCTTTCCCTGCTTTAATCACGTCCACCGCCTCCTGCACCTCTTCCCTGGTAATGTCCGCAAATAGTCTTTCTCCCAAAACTGGCATCCGAGTACCACCACCCACAGCAACAATGTTAGCCTCTCTGTCGTCCTCGACATTCAACAACTGATCAAAATACTCGGCCCACCTCTTCCGTACATCACCTTTTTCCAACAACAACTGGCCGTTTTCATCTTTCACCACTTCTTCTTTTCGGGTCTCTCCCTTTCTTACCCTCTTCACCTCTTTCCAGAACATCTTTTTATTCTCTCCTCAAATTTCTGGCTCAACCGTCTGCCCCACCTGGCATCAGCGTCCCTTCTGGCTCTCCTCACCACCCGCTTCACCTCGTTTCTCCTCTCATAATAGCTTTCATAAGCCACCTCCGACTTCACCTGCAACCACACCTGAAACGCTCCTCTTTTCCGTGCCACCGCCAGTTTGACCTCATTCCACCACTCGCAGCCTTTCCTTCTGCACCCGCCCACACGGCGCCCATCACACACCTTCTTCGCATATCTCAGCAACGCATCCCTTAACGTCTCCCATTCTTCCTCCACATCTCTCAGGTCCTGTCCTCTCACGCTGTCATATTCTTCCTTCAACGCCTGCTGGAACTCCTCGGCTCTACTCTTCACATTCCGTCCACTCACTTTCACTACCTCTCTTCCTCCCACTCGTTTGTAGCCCTTCCACTTCTGCTCCACTTTCAATCTACCTTCCACCAGCAGATGGTCAGACACTCCTCCACCCTCCCCTCTGAACACCCGCACATCCAACAGCCTCCCCACCACTCTCCTGATATCAGAACAAAATCCATCAGTACTCTCTCCACCAATGCACCATGGGCCATCCTTACCCATGTGTACTTGTGAATATCTCGCTTCTTGAACAAACTGTTCCCGACCACAAACTCCTGCTCTGTACACAAGACCTATCAGGTTTTCTCCACTGTCATTTCTACCGGGAACGCCATACCTTCCTATCACATTCTCCACCACTACATCTCCAACTCTCGCAGTAAGGTCACCCAGTACAGCTACATTGAAATGACCTCCAAAACTCTCAATACACTCACTCAGGTCAGTCCAGAATTGCCAACTCTCTTATCGCTCCTCTCGCTGCCAGGTCCGTAAGCACTCACAAATGCCCGGGCATCTTCCTACGCCTAACTTGACTTTTACCGACATCAATCTTGAGGACACCTCTTTCCATTCGGTCGCGCTACTAGTCAACCGATCACTCAATATCAAGACCACACGTTCTCGTGCCCAACCTTCCTCCACACCAGACTTTTTCCCACTTACCACTCCAAACTCACATTCACCCTTATCTTTCAACTTCGTCTCACTCAGCGCCAACACATCAAACTTCCTCCGCACAAACATCTCACCGATCTCCCTCATCTTTACATCATTCGTACTACAGCCACGCACATTCAGCGACCCTAACAATAGGGTTTGAATTGGCGTGTGCCTCTCCTCCCCCCGCTCGTCTTTCCGTCTTCGAGGAAAGGTTTTACAGAGAACGGGATTCCTAGCCCCTTTGCTCCGCTCCTTTTAGTCGCCTTTTACGACACGCAGGGGTCACGGTAGCACGATTCTACTCCCGGCTACGGGGCGCCCTGTTAGTCGCCTTCTACGACACGCGGTGGATACGGTAGCAAGATTCTAAAGCCCCGGCTACAAGGCCTTAAAAAAATTATATTGCAATAATAGAATAAGCTAATCTGATTTTTAACAAAAAAACACGCATAAGCGTATTTCAAATTAATTTTAAGGTTTGTGACGCTGTAAACTGAGTATTTGAGTTCAAACTCGAAAAAGGAACAGCAAGCCTAATTTGAACCAAGGCTTGAAAATCAAACCCTACAATCAACGGCAACAAAATAAATTGCTGAAAATACCCTGCATCGGGTAAATGAACTCCAAGTGCACTTTGACTCAGAATGGTCAAAGAAACTCACAGCTCTAGACTCAAAGACCAACGACCGTATCAAATCGATCGAAAAAAAGTTCAACAGTGCAGAGACACACTTTACAACTGTAGTAAACAGGCGGCAGGCATTCAGTGGCAAAGCATCACAGGTCGGGTGACAGTCCTGCCACACCCGAACTGATACAAGCAATCTTTTCGGTGTATTGCCCGATAAAATGGATTCTCAAAACACAGAGGAAATTATTGAGATAGGCGATTACAATGTCACCTCCATCAAACCAAATCAGCGAAAAGAGTATCCAACTAAAAATACTCGGTAATTTAGGCTTGAAAATTGACGATATTGTAGAAATAATCAAAAAGGAAAACAACATACAGCTCTTCATACCAACACGCAGATGATTACGGGTCACGTATGACGTTCCTTCGCGAAACGTTCGATGTTTGATTTTGAAATCCTGCCCATAATGCAGATGCCTGCCATGGACAGAAGCCTGCTATGAGCAGATGCCGGCTATATGCCGATGCCTGCGATGGGCAGATGCCTGCTTTCGGTGTTAAGTCTGGGTGGGAGTAAGCGTTCTGCTAACAGCCCTTCATACCTATCTGCAGATGAAAACATGCCAAATATGACGTTCCTTCGCGAATCGTTCAATGTTTGATTTGAAATCCTGCTTATAAGGCAGATGCCTGCCATGGACAGATGCCTGCTTCAAGCAGATGCCGGCTATAGGCCGATGCCTGCAATAGGCAGATGCCTGTTATCGGGGTTCGGTCTTAATGCAAGCGGTCTGCGGTACTGCGCGGCCGGTCGATTGGCGTCCATGCTATCTTGGATTGTACGACAACGGCCTGCTGAGAGGTATCGAGCCCGCCTGTAGGCCCATGCCTGCGGTAAGCCGATGCCTGCTATAGGCAGATACCTGCTATAGCTTCAATCATGAGTTCAGCGGTCTGTGGACAGACTTTCATACCCGCAAGATTAGATTAGAGTGTCAAGGCTTTCTAGTACACTGGAGTCAATGTCCTTCTGGCACCAAACGTTCATACCCGCAAGCAGACGATTACGTCTCTTAGGGTGTTGTGTTGCACGGCCGGTCAGTTGGCGTCCGACGCAATTTTGAATTGTACGACAACAACCGGACGAGAGGCGTCGAGCCCGGCTGTAGATCAATGCCGGCTGTTAGCAGATGCCTGCTATAAGCATACCCCTGCTATGAATGTTTGGTAATGAACTCAGCGGTCTGCGAATAGCCACCATACCTATATGCAGATGATTACGCCTCACCTAAAGGTGTTGCGCGGCCGGTCGGTTGGCACCCGATGCCATCTACGATCGTACGACAACGACCGACCGAGAGGCTTCGAGCTGCCATCTTAGCAGACGACAACTAGCTAAGAAAAATCGACACCAACCCCATACGATAAGGTACACAAGGATGTGTTGCGCACCAGATGTATCCTAGTAATTCAGCTATTGAAAGTACACACCAGTATGCGGATATGCCACGATTGAAACATGTATTTCATTGGCATCTGACAAGATCAATTTTTCCACACACGAAGGTGTGCGAATCTACCAGAATCAACGATGTTCGTGCCCTACGTGGGAGCCTACGATTGTTATGTTTCAGTTCACGGTTGCGATGATCGGGTAAATCAGGGTTGAATGAAGATCAATTGGTTTCATAATTTGTCTTTTTCATAAAGAAATGGTAACACGTCAACAGGTTAAATCAATAGAGTACTGAAAATTAACACAAGTTACACAAGTGATTAGCAGCCAAAGATATGTAACACGCGTAAGACGAGCGTGAGATGGAGTGTGTTATGTGTGTCTATAGCGAGGGAGCGTGTGGGGTGCGAGGTCTACCACCGATGCCAAGTGAGTGTCGCCACTGGCCGGAGAGTGTGTGTCTGCACTCCCGCGTTCTTCAAACCGCGTCGCTCTTCTAACTGTTGGAGGCCATTTTACCCTCGTTTAAATACTCGGTGGGCGCCT